>VUJU01003015.1:0-30351 GCA_009835225.1 Aphis craccivora | reverse complement strand
ATGTAGCGCAATTGTCTATGAATTATATTTAAAAGAAATTTTTTAAAAATATTAATTAGAACAAAAGTTATTTCATTTGTCAGATCTCTGTGGGACACCCTGTATATCGTAGACTACAACTGATTTCCCTATTTTATGGTAAATGTAGAGATTAGATGCGTAATATTTGATATTTGTTATTTACTATAAACGGCTATGTCTTTTTTTTAACATACTTTAATCGAAAAACAATGCTTTTTTATAAACATATATTATGATATATTTTTCATGCTTAAATTGATATAATGGCTAAAAATAAACTAAACATGAAAAATAATATGATAACAATTTAACTTAACTTAAAAATTTGGATTGTACATTATTATAAATAATTATACATAGGTAATAACAGGTATGACATTCGCAAAACATAATACACCTATAATATATATACGACTGTATCTACATTCCACTGAAATTTCACCGCACTTATTTTATTACTCACTTCAATAATTTATTAATATACATATAAAATTATTGTTGTCCTATACGATCCTACGACGTTTTTTTAATATGTGTACTATGTAGTGCGTTTGTGAAATGATGGCAAGAACTTTACACTCTGAAAAATAGGAAAAATTAGTTTTTTTTTTGAAAAAGCTGACAAGTGGCTGTCAACCGAACGAAAAAAAAAAATTCGAATTGGAATTTCGAGTCTGAAAACTTACTCCTTCGACAAGTATTGTAAAAAATGTGAAATGTGATTTTTTCAAAAAAACGGTATTTTGTAATTTTTGACATTAAATTCAGAAATATTCCATATTATTATTGTTCTATACGATAATACGACGTTTTTTTTAATGTGTTTAGTGCGTTTTTGAAATGATGGCATGAACTTTACACTCTGAAAAATACGAAAAACTAGTTTTTTTTTTTTGAAAAAGCTCACAACAAGTGGCTGTCGATAAAATAAAAAAAAAATTCGAAATTTTTTACGTTTTATGAATGTACATTGATAAGGCATTGCATAAGATTATAGATGTGAAATTTTGAATCTGAAAACTTAATCCTTCATCAAGTATCATACATAATGTGATTTTTTAAAAAAAACGTTTTTTTGTATTTTTTTACATTAAATTCGGAGATATTCAATATTATTATTATTCCATACGATACTACGACGTTTTTTAATGTGTGTAGTGTGTTTGTGAAATGATGGCATGAATTTCACACTGTAAAAAATAAGAAAAACTAGTTTTTTTTTAAAAAACTTACAACAAGTGGCTGTTTACTGAATAAGAAACAGAAATTTGAATAAGAAATAAAAATTCGAAATTTTTTACGTTTTATGAATGTACATTGATAAGGCATCGCATAAGATCATAGATGTGGAATTTTGAGTCTGAAAACTTAATCTTTCGAGAATATTATGCATTCATGCATAATGTGATCTTTTCAAAAAAGTGTCATTTTGTTTTTTTTGACATTATATTCGGAGATATTCCATATTATTATTGTGCTATACGATCCTATGACGTTTTTTTAATGTGTGTAATGCGTTTGTGAAATGATTTCATTTTATTTACACTACGAAAAATACAAAAAACTAATTTTTTTAAGAATAAACCAGCAACAAGTGTTTTTTGGATCTATTATAGAGTCTGATTATAATTTTGATATTTTTACTTTTTTATGCGTGTACAATATCCATTACGCTATCTGTTCGGTTATTGTGGTTATTGATATTGTTTGGTTAAAAAAAAATATGGAAGAAATTCACCGCTTGAGCATGTTAGGGCACTAAATATGTTGATCATTCACAGCATCACAATTTATACACAGAAAGAAGTGGACGAGTTAGTAAGTATTTTTATTTATATTAATGTTTCAACGTTTATTCGGAATAATCTCCAATAATATTTTCTTAATACAGGTGTAGTTTTTTTTGTATTTTTATAAAGTGTTTAAAACGATATAGGCTATTATTATAACGACTATTATACTTTTACGATTATTTCTGAATCCGTAAAACTGATTGGTGAAATAGGAATTCACACACGTTTGGGTTTTACCAAAACATCATTTATTTTATTTAAGTATTATTTTTTGTGTGTATCTGACGGATCAACTCCTGTGTAAGTTATAATAACTCACAATAACGCGTATTTCCAAACTAAAATTTAAATCACACGGCGTTTTAACTAGACAATTTAGATGCACTATTGTCGTGGTTCGTTAAAGTCATTATGTAATTAATATCATGTATTAAGATAAAAATATTAATATTCATGGTTAATACACTACTAAACATGTCCAAAGAAACTGTTTAATTTTGATTTAAAAGTAAAAATACATTTTTTAAGAATTTAATAATTTAGCTACCGTTTTTTGGTATTCTATAAAATTGGATTTTAAAAATAGTGTTGTTGATCATGGATTTATACTGATAGTGACGACAAGATCATAATATTTTTTTTAGATCGATATTATTTTAGAGATACACTTTAAATTTTACCGAAGTGATAAAGATATTTATTTTATTCCATTTCTAAAAAGAATTACTCGTTCACTTTTTGTTTACGTATATGTGATTAAGTATATTATAACACAAATATAATAGTCATTGATGGATTATTCTATAAAAAATCACAATTTCAAAATATTTGGTTCTTTTATTTAAAGTAAAAAACATTCAATCATACTTAATACAATTTTTTCAATAGTGACTTTGTTCTTACTCATGATAGGATTAAAGGATGAATCCAAATTATTAATTTAAATTTTGTTATAATAATTCATAAATTAAAAAAGTGGGTAAGTGGGTACCGCTCTGCTGTACATTAGGCGCCGTGTGGATTACTATAATTATATATTATAGGAGGGTTATATTTGAATCCAATGATAATTATCATTGTATACGGAAAACGATTCTGAACGACAAATCATCTTCTGACAGCCTAGGATATAATTTTCAGTGGTTGGTGAAAAAGGTGGTTTATGCGTTATAATGGCCTGAATACATAAAAATTAAGGGTTCTTTTATAATTATTATAAGCTAAACTTATGGAAAATCTCGTATTAAATTTTCAACTCTTAGCTACTTATAAAAAAATTTTTATGAATTATACCTACAAAATAATTTGCAAATATTCATAGTTTTGACGAATTTTTGTCAATATTTGAACTTAAAATGCTAATAAAGAAAAATTGTGCCCATGTATTCTTATAATTTTTTAATTAATATAAGAATAACTTATGAGAAACTTTGTATTCAATTTTCAAGTATTTTGATGGGCCAAAAAAATTTTATCGACACTTCAAAATTTTTTTTTCAGATTCGTTTATTAATAGCTCAGAAAATTCAAAATATTTTGAAAATTAAATCATGTAAAGAAAATGACAATCTAAATAACTGGTAAAATTTTGAAGTGACTATGACTTATACTTTTTGAATTATAGCATATATTTAAAATAATTTGGGATAAATCGTTATTGTTACGCTATTTCGTAAAAATTTAAAATTTAAACGCATTTAAAATTTTTCCTATAATGATGCTTCGAGTTTTCTCTGTAGATACTTGAAGCAAAACTTATGGAAAACTTAGTTTTGTATTTTTAATCCTTAGTTATTAACACAACAATTTTTATGATTTTTCAACTTCAAAATTACTTGCAAATTTTCGCGTTTTCGATAGATTTCGTAAAAATTTGAACTATAAACGCTTATAAAAAAAAAAATGTGACTAACGATTTTTAATTTTTTTTAGCTACAATAGAACAACTCATAAGGAACCTTGTATTAAATTTAAAAGATTTTTTGATCATCCAAAATTTTTTTATTGACACTTCAAAAAAAAATTTTCATAAAAATCTTAAATTTCAGTGGTCTATGAATATTTAACTGTATATAGATAACACTAACATAAATATTTGGTGAAAATTTCAAGTGATTATTTTTTGAACTACAAGCATTTAAAAAAATCGATTCTGCTAAAACTGGTTTTGAGTAAAAATTCCTGTTTTTCTGTTACTTTTTTAGGATTTTTCCTGACGCTTTTGAAATCTATTGGAAATTTTTTACTTTTGACCCCCCAAAGTACCAACTAAATTCACTTTCCTATCAGAAACAGGGCTGACTTTTTAAAATCGAAGCACTTTTACTTCTCCAAAATGTGGTGACAGACACACAAAAAAAAAAAACACACACATCATTGTAAAATCAATACATTCATCACTCCGTTCAGAATCTAAAATTTGAAATATATATATAACTCTTAATAATTTTAATATTATAACAAAATAATTAAATAATTTTTAACGTTTTTGGTATGGATATTTTTCTATAACAGTTTGCAATTATTTAAATATATTATGTAGTTTATTAGTCGAATAAACACAAAATCAATTATAGTTTGATAATTACTTTTTTTAAATGTATCTTGCAGGTATGCTGATTTATTCATAAATCATACCCTATTAGCGGACGATATAATAATTACGGCTGATGTGAAGCAGTTAGCAGATTACCACAAACGATGTGTCAGACCTAATGAAAGTATGCAAACACGTGAGGTTGGCTATAAAACAGGAAAATACCAAATAAGTGTAAATTACTATAGTGACATAATTTATGATGAAGATGAATCATACTTGTAAGTCGACGCAATATTATTTCAGTTATAATACATGCATTTAAAGTTTAAATACCTCTGGATTAACATAAACAATTACCTATAGACATTTTGTGTATGTTTTACGAAAATTGTTTTAATGTTAATCGTAGAATAACCGATCTTGATTAAATAGTTTATTAACTAAGTCTTAATATAAGATTAAAAAATTCATCAACAATTTCAATTTTAATAATTGAAATAAATTTAATTGAATAAAGCTCAAAAGTTCTTTTTGTGATCTTTTACAAAATAAAAAGGCACAAAAAACATATTTTATTCATTTTTGGGATGAATACCGAGTATGAAATACCTACGTGTATTTATTTTAGTTTAAATTATTCATGCGTTTAATAAAAAACTGAATACAGGTTAAAGTCAAACTCGGACTAAGCCAAGAATTACGTTTTTAGTTATTTTGACCTAATTCAAAAATTGTACGTATACCTATTATATTATTATATTTTTTTTATGATAACATTTTCAAAAAATTTAAACTAATCTTACGATTTTTGCCTGTTTAATGTAAGTCTATTACTAAAAGTGAATAAAATAATTTTACAATATTATGCATTTTATCCGTTTGTGGCTTAGCAGGATCGCTAGTTTCGGTAGCATAAAATATAACAATACGAACCAGTTTGTACGCACGTCATTTATTTATTATTATTATCGACGTTGAGAACGACGACGAAGCATCGACTATAGAGATGTAATAAATGGTGACGTTAGCGGGAAAAAAAGAGACGTTTCACGCGCGATCGCTTATTATTATAACTCAGACGGCGTCGGCGGCGCCACGACGAACGCGCGCGTGCCTCTATATTATCATTGCTCGACTTACGGTCGACGCGCATTCTACCGGTCACGTAGGCGTCTCGTCAAAAATCGAAATCGGCTATTTTTGTCGATACACTGACAGTGTCGGTCGACTGATGACGTGTGAGGGGGAGAAGGTAGTCAGAGTGCCCGTCGTGGTCTAGAAATGAGACAGTGCCGGAAAGGAGCGGTAGGTTATTATAGTGGTGAAAAGGAGTGTGCATTTATCGCGACCCGTCGGAAACGACGGCTGGGCGGCGGCGAAAACGGTGAAAACGCTGCGTAAAAAGCGGAAACGATAGTACCCCCCCCCCCAAATTCCGATAAACAGTGTTATAATGTACATTTTCGCCGGTATATTATTATGTATGCTCGTCGTCTATTAACAATTCGTTTTGCGGTCGGAGAGCGATGTAATTGGTAAATTGTGAACGGGGTGGGTCGTGTGGGTGGTAGGGTCACGCGTGTGTTCGTTCGCGGGTCGATGTATATCATTGTTGTATATACGCTCGTATTATTAATATTATAATACAATAACTGTTGATCGACGACAACCTTGAGTCGAGTTTATTACAATATTATTAGGTGTATGAACGTGTAAAATGTACCTATATATAAACTAATAATATTATAATATAGGAATACAGTAAGTTGTTATAAATATTATGTAAAGCTCGGAGCTTTAAACGCATATAACTATCATACAGAGTGATTCGTCGACCGTGTTCACTCTATTTTAATAATTCTGATTTTCGGAATTTTCGGACCACCCGCGCGTTTTTCTGTAAATAATTCAAAACAGATCATTTATTTAAGTTTTGGACCGAAATTCGAATGAGAAGTTGATGGTTTATTAAAATATAATAATGTGCTAGTTATCTAGTATTGGATAATTATATACGCAATGAAACTTCCATTTGACGAAATTTTCTATTTCAACGAATTATTTTTTAGTACCATGACCCTTCGCCGTTAAAAATAATGCGCGTTAATTCTATTCAACGAATTCCTCTATAATACGGTTTTTTTTTCTGTTCCCCACGAGACTTCGTTGAATAGAGGTTTCGCTGTATTATATTAAAAACGGTTTTACGCGAAATGAAAAATAGTTTGAAACGCGTATGACGCACGCAGTATTTTAGTCAATTACGTCGTACCCTCTAAAATATTTTTACAAACTGCAGTGACGGATTTTAATCGTATAGCTATCGATTATTATAATTTTCAAATCCTACACCTATTAATTATTATAATCGGACATAATGTACAACAAATTATACCCATATTATATATTATATATTATATTATTTGTTTTATGGGCACAGACAGACTCAAAAATCATCTCTTACGCTAATCAAGCGTACACAGGTAGGTACGTAATAAAATACGTTATACTTTGACAAATCGGACACACGGGTTATTAAATGATGGGGAAAAAAAGGTTGAGCTCTCGATCGCATATAAGACGTTCGGCGTACGTCGCCCTGTATGCCGCGGCTTTTGTCGGCCGACGCGAGTGGGCGGCAGGAAACCAATCGTTAGCCTTTGCGCCCGGGGTATATAATCGACGGCGGTGCACTGCAAATCACGTCGTCTCGACGATCGGACGAAATGTTAGACAAAAAAATTTACCGTTTATCGCCCGCGTAGAACACGTCGCACAGAGGTAATACGCGCGGCGAGTAAATTATTTGTTTTTCTTCCCGGCGTCCGCGGGGCGGCGCGCGCCAATAGGGCCAGAAATATTGATCATTCCGTTTTTGTGTGTTAACACGCTCGTCGGATTTCGAAGCGGGCCTCTCGTGTTCGGGTACAGATGTCGTTCGGAGTTGACGCCGACGCCGCCGCCGCCGCCGCCGCCGCCGCCGCAGCGTACGACGCGTGTGCAACAACACCAGTCCGTCGCGGTCGCCGCCACGACTTACGCGCAAGTGTGTGACGTTACGCGCTGACCCGCCGCCCCGTGCGAAGACAGTCAGTCGGACGCCGCCGCGACACCCTGCAACGCGCGAACGACGATTCACGCGAATTTTTCCGCCTGTTCGGGGGTAACATGCGCGCCACCGCCGCCGGAACAGCCGCAGCATCGCGACCGGAACAGCAATGATCGTCACGCCGCCGCCGCCGTCGTCGTTGCCCGCCGTCACAAGGTCGTACTCGTCAACTCGGCTACTGTACAAGAAAAGTGAGTACACAAACGCTTCGTCGATCGTACTATAATGTTTAATAATATTATTAGAAATAATGTAGACCGAGATAAATTAATATGATGTCGTCCCGGAAAGATCGTAACGGCTATTTATAATCGTTGTTCGGACCGACAAACGATTCCGCGTGAATTTTTCATTTTCGTCTCATTCGTCGTTTGGTCTCGTTAATAATATTATGCTAATAACCGTACAGTGCGAACCACACTGTGCGATGTTCTTTGGGTAAAGCTTAATATTTTAATAGAGGCCTAAAATATTCCGTTACGTTTTCAAAATATGTCTCCAATATTCATAAGGAATTAATCCGCACAAGTCCGAGTCGTCAGAATAATATCAAGTACGGACAAGTCTGACGTTCGTGTGTATATCTATTAGAGTATAATAAGTAATGTAATAATGTATATATATATATATATAGTGTGCTGCGGCCTCGAAATGATATATTTATAAATGGGATTGGGAATATTATGTAAATAAATTCGGTATGGGATATTTACATACTCTGTATCCGAATAAAATATATCGCGCGCTTGTCATAGTATGTTTTGGATATTTAAAAATGATCCCTGGCCCCCTCCCCCCCATTTTTTGAATGACGGTTTTATTGCGACGTTCGTTTTAACTTTGTATATCCATTAGCCTACGATTGTATAGAGTCTATATCTTTAAGTGACACACGCAAGATCTGTTTTTTTATCATTCAAGCCATGAATGTTAGCATTTTGAAGTTTAAAAAGAAGGTCATCTAATTAGTTGACACACAAGAAAAACAAAACAGAATCAACATTTTTATTTGACTCGTGGATACAGAAAGGTTCGCCATCCCTGGTATAGACCATATACAAAACTCGTGTTTTATCCGCACCGTATGCTCGTAATGCGTGAGTCACTATACCTACATGACATACTCATCGTACCAGACAGACGACTGTGTATTTTACACCTTTTATAATATAGATATTTGTACATTGGCGTGATTTTCAAACGTTGTTTAACCGCAAAAAATGTGAAGTATGACTACGGAGTGCGGAAGAACCAATAAAAAGGAAATAACCTCGATAACATAAATAAAAAAAAACTAGCTAGATATACACTTCAAACACAAACATTATAAGTGTTTGAAAATCATCAAAAGCGAGCTTGAGGTAGGATGTTGGTGCTTATAATAATAATATAGTCTATATCGAATAAATAGAAATATTTTTGTTGTTATTCTCGTATTGTACATTTTTTTTTTTTTAATATTAACAAGTTACAAAATAGGGTAAAATATTCCTTCAAATTTTTACTACGTTAAACGTGGTAGTTAATTCGACATTGGGTATATTGTAGGTATGATTAAAGTTTCAATCGTTATTTCGAATTGTCAAATCCATGTGAATGATTTGAATTCAGATAATTCTCACTATGAATAAGAACACAATTTACTATAGTAATTACTAATTATGTTTAAATTAACTAACAAAATTAATAATCAAAATATCTAGTCAAACATAAACAAAATACAATTTATATTAGTATATTTGTATAAATAAATAAGAATAAATGCTTTAAAAGAAATATTTATAATAATTAATATCAAGTTGTAAATATAAAGTGTTCGGCTTACATAAAATGTATAAATATTACACATTTAATATTGGAATTCGTATGCAATTTATACTTTTCGAATAGGGTTCAGTTAGACAATTTTTATTTTTTATAATCATTTCAAACGTTTTGAAGTCAGTTTATGTAGGTATATATAAGAGTCACTATATCGTTTCTACTATTTTCTTTATAACGTATTCAATGAAAATATAATATACGTTTTTTAATACATTTAATTTTTGCATTTCCATATCAATATCAAAGAATATCGTATCATTGCTGACTCTCATCATATCATATCAAATATCAATATAGACTTTTATATTAAATTTGTCTAGCCTGCACGTTCACTTTTTATGTTACTTGAACCAAATCAGTCATCGTATTGTTTTTAAATTGATAACATGCTCAAAATTCAATATTTTATTCAAGTACATTGTGAAAATACTCAAAAGTATGAAAAAATGTGAATTTTACCTAGGGATAGGCTTAGGGATTAATTAATAATTGCATAAATTATATGATGGTGAATAACGATGGCATGAGAACTTTTATTAAAAGTACCTTACCTACGGTTTAGTGCAAATCTAAAATAAAAACCACGACGCATTAAACGTATTGTGTGTATGGTGATAACTGTATATCGATGACAACCGAAAGAAAAATTATAAACATTTCGCTTAACATTTTACGTTTTGATGTTTAAATTCGTACATTATATGTTCATCCGTTATATGAGAGTGCATGGTGTATATCAATGTCACAGGTAGAGCGAGAAGGGTGTTAAAGGTTAGGTGATATTATCACGAGATACCTATGTCATACATACACTCACATGAAATAAATTTGACCAGAATTTGACACTAGATTATGCAGTAGAGTATTTTAATTACTGATAGGAGGGACTGTGTCATAAATCATAATATTTTGCTCTACTGGTGGGTGTACAGAACGGCAACGACGGCCTTAATTATTATTTATTATTGCGTTTTTATTCTTTAATTTGATGTAATGTGTTTCATAAAATAACACAGAGAATACGGCCAACAGCATATTATTATACCTATATGCGTCTAAAATTGAATTTACTAAAATCAATTATAGAATATATTATTTATTATAATCGTTAGAAATCAAGCATCGTGAGTCAAACAACGATTTCCCTGTATCAACATTTTTCCTAGACTCTAAGTCGTAATGAACGTTCGGTTTACTCTAGGCTATTTACCGAAAAAAATCATAGAGGGTAAAATGGTTGTTTACTACTTACTAGTTACTACCCTATAAAAACAAAAAGGAAATTTAAAGGGTCCGAATATTTGCATAATACGCCAGCGTTGAATGAAGGTTTTTTATTTATTTATTATTATATTTTAACTTTCCTTTTTAAAGGTGTTAAAAATATTCACAAGTGGATACGATTACATTTTTGTTTATACAATCTTGAGTAGTTTTTATTTTACTTATTATGTGATAATAAGTTTAAAATTAAAATTAAAATATCATCAGTATAAAATATTTCGTTGTGTAAGCATGTTCATTGAACGTTTAATTCTATGTACCTATAATAAATCTATGTAGGTAATCGATTCAACGTCACTTATGTCAGTTATTATTTTCAGTACAGACGGCGACTACGTTATTTATAATAAATATTGTTGTTTTACACAATTTGTCACACAAAGTTTTACAACGATCATTAATATCATTAATTATTAAATTACTATTATTTTATTTTTAAGGACAATATTATTAATATTGCCATTTTCATTAATAATAGTCAACATCGCTAAAGTAGATGTACCTATATATAATATACAACAATTATGTTATGGACTCGACGGGTAGACTGGCAGGGGTGGTTGCGGCCTCGAGTCATGGATGCATGTTGGTCGGGGGAGGAGAGGTCTAGAGAGGTACGTACCGTTTTCGGATCAATATCTCATCTGCCAACGTACCACAGAACAGGACGTTACTGTCAATCCATTTTATTAATATACGATCCGCGCGTACATATTAAACGTTAACCGAGCGTACAGACCAGATAAACGACTGTTTGATAGGTTCCATCTGTTCGAGAGTATACACTGTAATATTATGTAATAAACATAATATATTAAGTATGAGTGTGTATATTTATACGTTTTTTTTTTACCCTCATAACGATTAGAGAGACTTGGAATTTTTCTGATAGTCGGTAAAATATTAAAATACGAGTTTTCCTGTACGGGAAATGTGACGGACTCGTTTACTATAAATTATAATACAAAATAGAACGAGAAAAATATTAAGCACATATTTGACATGCCAAAACGTGAAACTAACAAACCAACACTTTAGGTTTGATCAATATTATTGTTTATAATTCCTTGATTAATTTGATAAATCATTTAATTCCAATAACTGAATTAATTATTACAATGATGTTAATTTTAATTTGATCTTAGAGCTTTAAATTATTAAAAATACCAGAAAAAATTTTCATAAGTATTTTTTTTCTATAAATAATTTTTTCTTACAGTCAAACATTTATGACTTTAGGACTGTTAGGAGGTATGTATATTTCAGACTATATAATACTATTTGTTATATAAATACCATTTGACAATTTGTATTTAGTTTCAAATCTCTGGTTAATTATCACAGAAAATAAATTCACAAAGGTTTAAGAATATTATTATATTATTCAGACCACATTAAAAGAATTTGTAGATACTTGCAAAAATAATATTCTCATGATGACCTCGGATCTTATAGTTATAGAAACATTGAAATTTGTTCTGTAATAACTTATTAGGTAGTTCTAAAAAATAGCATAAATTAAACTTAATTTTTCTGTATTTATCAATTATCTATTAAAATTCACTAATTAATATGTAATAATGAATAATGAAGACACCTAACAGAGACAGAATAGAGAATGACACGAAAATAGGTAGCTATTATACCTATTTATTTATGCTATAAAAAAAGGCAGGGGATAAAACCTTATAGATGTGTAGACTGTAAAGTTGGAGTGGCCAACTCAATATAGTTCGGGGTGAAGAGCGAAAAAAATAAGTAAAAGAAAATAATATATATATTTATATAATACTATAACAGTAATAAATAAATAATAAAAAAAACTTTTCCAATACGTTATTAACAAAAAAATGTATTTCATATTAATATATATATTTATTTACGTTATATATACCAGGGATGGGCAACTGGCGGCCCGCGTACCTTTTTTATCTAGCCCGTGCTACATTTTCAAATTGTGTGGATTGTACTAAATTGTCTATTGAAAAACCTCATCTTCAAGTATCACATTAAATGATAATTGTTAATATAAAATATAAATTATAAATAAATAAAAATAAAAATAAATGTTAGTAAATTTGAAGGACTCTTTTTTTTTTTTTTTGCATTCTCCTATTATGTACTGCGGCCCGCTAGATTTTAAAGTACTTAAAAGTGGCCCGCTAGTTACTTTGAGTTGCCCATCCCTGTTATATATCTATAACGGGTGGATGTTAGCTTAATCACAAAAATGTATTTGTTTGGAGTATTTAAAATTATTAAAACCACAAGTGTGTATAGAATACATACGTAGGGTATATTATAGAAAAAATTGGTTTTTTAATTCTAAAAAATAGTGTCATAAATTTATTTTATTTATTTACACTAAAATATAAAATTTGTTTGTATTTTTTTATAAGAACATATTTATTAACTGAATTTAATTTAAGATCGTTAGTAGTAGGTAAGTACTACAATGGTTTTAATCATTTTACTCGTCTATAAATCGTCATTATCTCTTTCTGAAAATAAAATTTTTGATTTATAAATATTATAAGTACCTATGTTTAAGAAAAAAAAATCTCCGAGTGTGTATAAATAGGTTTTTTTTTTTAGAAGTCGCAGAGTATGTAGTTGTATACTCATGCATATCCCATGCGCATGACTGTAATTAAAAAATATCGAAAGAGGGGTTTTTTCTCCTCATTGTAGCTATCATCGATCGGGAAATGATAGAATTCAACACAATAATTAGAGAGAAAAAAAGGATACGAGCAAAATATGTTCAACAACTCTTGTCATGCGAGCAAGGTACTCAAGTATTTACGCTATTATTTCGAGTTAGGTTATCAATAATTGTAAAGGTATTATGGTTTTTAATTAATAAACAAAATATACTTAACAATTTCAATGATCATATGGGTAATATTTATTTTTACTGCACAAAATAATTATTTTTTTTTTTGTAATTAAATTCACAGAGGAACTTACTATAGTTACTTTTATCTTTTTTCGGAGGAGATAATATTACAAGTATAGTATGCTTAAGCTCAAGCTTACAGTTCTGAAGAAATTTACTTTACATTATAAATATTAAATAGAACATTGAATTAGAGGCAGAAAAATTTATGTATCTATGTGGTAACAGTATCAAAGTACCAAATGTAAAAACCATATTATACATACTTTCTATAGTATGAAATATCGTATTACGGGAGATAATATTAAATTTGGCCATTTTATTATTTAATAATATACGCTAACCATTTTACTACGCTTTTCGCAGCTTTTAATTATTACAATATTTTGCCTATGGTAATTGTTACTTGAGAGCGCTAGTATCGTTTTTTAGTTTTCCAGATTCTTATACATTCCGAGTCATGATACTCAGCATGTATATTTTATTCTGGAAATTTACTGTCTGACAATGAATGGCTTACAAGTCTCAGAATTTTTACAGACCAAATAATATTTACATTCCAGAATCCTACACTTGATACAATTATTTTCTATAAGTGTGCCTGTTTATCAGTGTATATAGCCTTTATTTCCCGAGCTACGAAGAAAAATAGAAGCAGGACATAATACAATGTATTATGGTAACATTAAAAAAAAAAAAAAACTAAATTGGTATTATATGGAAGTTGAAGTCCCCTCCCAGCTTTTCTAGTTTAAAACTTTCACATTTCCACTGACTGTACTTCGTTTGCGCATCACCATTGTTCATTTCGACCATTTTTGTAAGACAGTTGCGCATCATTCGATTTTTGGTTTATGAATAGTTTGTACACCGCCCGTTTACCTTACGCCAAATTATGGCACATAATTTGAAAATTATAAATTTTGATTATTTAAATTTAGAATTGAAAGAAATTAAGAGTACCCAAGAGCACGAGTTGTTTACTAATACTTTCAACTTAAAATTTGACACCCACGATGTTCAATTTCTATTATTTTTTAGGTTATTTTTTCTATTTAAAACGACTGTATACAACGGAAAGATTGTTTGAACAGCTGGTGTATACCCAGATGAATAACAATACATTGGAAACTATAACCAACCAATAGATTTATTTTATCACAATTTAAAAATCTATTGAATAAGCAAATGTATTTATACATGATGATTCATGTAATTCATTGATATGCTCATCTCTATTTTTTTTTAATATAAAGTAGTCATTTAAAATCTGATTTTTAGAATTCTTGAATACACTAAAAACGTAACCTAACCATATTTTTAAGTTTGTGAGATTTTTTTGAAGTACTTAAGTTATGTTCTGCAGAGATACGTATTTCTGTTTTTCAAAATATTGTAAATTATTTTGAGGTTATTACTTATTATTTTTTTAAATATTGATCAATACAAATCAAATTATGATTAAGTAGTTTCTTAATTATTAAATTTGTGTTTTAAAGATTGATTCATGATAATGGATTTGGAAAATATAAGGACTATGACTAGGTCTCGTATTTTAAATGATATGCTTCTTTTTTTTTATATATGAGATAAAGATCTAATTTTTAAATTCGTTTCAAATTATTCTGATTCCAAATTAACTATATTATAATTTATTTTTTCTATTGCTTTTTTCTTTTATTTCAACTTTAAAATTTGTATATTTTTATTATGCTATTAAAGTAATAATAAAAAATTGAATTAATAAGAAACGTAAAAACCCAGAATACATTATAGGTATTGGATTATGATTATTTTCATTATCGGCTTGTTTATTAAATGTATTAAACGTATAGATTTTTATCGATCTAAATATAGTCTGCAGTAGGTACCTATTCGGTCAGTATACTTATAACATCAATCTTGATCATTTCAAAATTTAAGATTTAGTGTTGTCATTTGAAACCTCTTGTATGATGTATGCACCGATCACTTCAGTGTATGTAGATAGTCCGTTTGTATGTATAAAAATATTCTGTCGGACAATAGATTAATTTCACAATTTATTGCAAATCTATAGTAATCTATACATAGTATGCAGTTAATTCTTTTTTAAATTTTTTGATTTATTTTTTTACTTTAACAAATTTTCTTTTTTTTTTTGCTTTTCTAAAATAATCATGTGGTTTTTTAGTTGATTATTATGCTTCCGAGCCCTAGTTATGACGTTTTGAAAATTTTATTAGTTTATACAAATCTAGCAATATTTATAATCTATAAAATTTCTCCATCTTTTATAAATATTAGATTCAATATTTCATGTATTTTATAATTTTGTAAAACAGTTTTAAAGACTATTATCCTTAATATAAATATAACAATAACTAACTTAAAAACTACTGGCTTAGATTTTTAATTAGATTCATTAAAATAAAAATTATGCACTAAATAATTTACTGTAAAAAGGAGATTCTCATTTGAAAAACAAAAGTTTATATCACCACAGGACACTCTTTAAGAAGTACAAACAATCTCAATAATTTTAAAATATGGTCTTTAAGTATACTTAAAAATTTTAAAAATCTGAATTAGAATAAATAAATTATTAAATAAAATTATTGAGGTGAACATACTTTAATTAAAATGTATACTTATAATGAATTATAATAGTTATTATTTTTTCACGTTCAACCAGCATATTGTACTTTTCCAATTTATTTTCTTCTTTTATATAATTTCAGCCACCATAACCATACTATAAACATAGTTCCTTCTATTTTTTTTCTATTCTGTGACAAGTTCATCATGTAGCTTCCGGCACAAATTCGTTCGCTTCTATTTTTTATGATTTGTTCTTCCCACATTAAATGAGCCAAATTCTAAAAGAGTTTTTTCTTTCTGAAGCACTTATTTACACTATATATAATAATATGTACTAGTGTTTATTTTTCTAAGCGTGTTTAAATAATTTAAGTTGCATTTTTCTAACTTTCTCTATGATGTCAATTTAATTATGTTGTGGAATTTGGAGGTTTAAAATAAAAATATTAATTATGTAATTTCAATTTGATTTGACTTTTAATATAACTTTACTGTCTTACATCTTCATTCTTTCAGATCCATTATTATCTCATTTCATCTATAATCTACACGTTAGGTCCTCTAAACTTAACTATCCTCAACCTTTTTTTTTTTCAAAGTATTTAAGTTATTTTGTTTTGTATATACCGTATGACCGTATGATCACTTAGATTCTTCCACAGTGGGGAACTTGATACTTTTTTGGTCTTATGTATATTATTATTTTCTATATACATTATAAATTGTTACATTTCCTAATTATTTAGGCTTATTTTAAATCATTAATACCGTTCTACAGAATATGCTGTCGATACTCGATATTGCTTTATAAATTAATAATAAAAATAATTTATTAAAATATTTATAATATAATAATATACGTCATGTTTGACATATTTTAGTTTAACATATTCTATATGTCATTAGAAATTAATCGTATCGTTTCAGAATCGTACAGTCAGTGAATTAGTGATGCATCATTTAATTAAAATTTAACATATCCATTAAAGTACCTAATTGATTTAATGACCAAATACACTCAAAATCTACTATAGGTACCTATGGCAGAGGCAAGTTTTTCGATTTTTGCATTTACAATTCAAATCTGTATTATAAACACAAAAACCCATAGCCATTGTTTTTTGACATACCTCGTGATGTCATGCGTAATATAATAATTAATTTTCATTCGTGATTTAAAGGGAGTAACCGAAACACCAAACAATAATAATATCGCTATATGCATTATGACGGTAGGTACCAACCCGAGTATCACTATGGTGATGATCATATTCATATACCAACTATTATTACATTTTATTGTGGTAATTTTCCACTAGTATATACTCATAAGTGGTCAAAGCCCATTATTATAACAATCCATTCGCACAATGCCGTTGGCAAAATAGGCGGTTGCTAAGGGCGCAGCAAAAGTAAGTGGGCGCATTTGAATTAAATCCAATTGGTTTTTTATATAAAATTTATTTTTCTTATAAACTATTAAAAGTTTTATTAAAATTAAGTGTAAATGTGTAATGTACAAAAATAACATATTGAATTGTGACTTGACGATGTTTATTTATTAGTGTACTACTTTTACATTGATACTACATATATAACGATGTATATTTTATTTTTACGTGTATGAAACGTACAGATATATGATAACTAATAATTGACTATAATAACTCAATAACTTACAAATATAGCAAAATTAACATGTAAGAATGTAATATAAAAATATTATAAAATTCATACCGCTAAAGTAAAACGAAAATAAGAGCCAAAAAATAAAATTCTCTCAGGGCGCCACGGAGGGTAGTTACGTTACGGCACTGCATTCACAACCCATTATTAATGTTACTACTATTGAAATGTCACTCTGGATAAAACGTACCTAATATCAATGTTTAAAAATGCATTACGCAGCTCAATTTTATTATTGAATTCAAATGTCATTTAATTTGACCGGTAAGATTGATAAAATGAGATGTAAATAACATAACAGGTAATTAAGTTTTATTCCACATGTTATACCCAATTCCTAACCTCCATAATACATTTATGCAGATAACTGTTTAGGCGTTAAATATCTGTCATTTCAGTCTGATAAATTATGTTTGTCAGTTGACGTTCATTAAACGTCCGAAGGCCTTGTTCCGGATACTGAGATTGCGCTCATGTGTCACATAATTGTGTTGGCTGGGTAGCGCAATGGCGTTAGTAAGTGCGGAAGTGATGAAGTGCTCGCAGTATACGAATGAAGTTAGTTCACAGTGCCTTTTTACCGGAAAGATCAATATTACGAAAAATACATTGGATATGGCCTATATTTTATTCGTTGTTTTGAATAAAAATAACACAAAACTGCAGTTAACATATACCGAGAAAGATTTTCAATTTCTTGTAGCAGATTTATTCAACGGGTAACAATAATAATGAACTGCAGAATAATACACATTTGTCCCGATACAAAGCATTTCATATGAACATATTGTATAATACTTTAACATACAAAAACTAAAATATATTAATGTAACAACTAAAATAAATATTATTACAAGTCTAATAATTTTATAGGTACATGATAAATATATTATAATATAGATCTTAATTTATTGGTGTAGATACCAAGGATATGCCTGAATATCATTAATTGTCGCAGTTATACTGTTTTATACATTATTATCTTTATCAATTTTAGCCACGTGTATCTGTATAATACAAAATATACAAGTATTTATTTATGTAAAATCATATATTATACGAGTATAAAACCATGGATTGAATAATTTAGTTTCTATTATGTAGTTGAAAAAAAAAAATAATAACTTGTTACACAGTAAAATATGAAACCTGTATACTAGAAATCCGTCTATACAAACCTGTGTGAAAATAAAATACATTGGGATCTTAACACCATGTCATTTATGATATGGTTTATACGAGTAAAAAATGGATTATTCGTGAATTTATTGATACATTATTTACAGTTGTATCCTACATTGTATAGTACATGATCAGTAATGATCATGTTTCAGACATTGAGAAAATTGGTATCGTATTTATAGTATTGTTATTTTAAATGGAACTGCCGATATAATACATAAATAATAATAGTTATATAGTAATATAGTTTATATTATATTTTTCAATTGATCACGATAATTTTATTTTTAACAAAATACTCATCATTTATAAATAATGATAATATATATAAGCAATAGGTACTCTGCATTTTGAATCTGTTGAAAATAAATGTATATATATATTCGTATGTTATTTAATCATATTTTCTGAATTCATAATAATATGATAAATTAATAATGAAACAAAACTATAAAATCTAAAGGCAAATTTTATACATACAAAGTAAATTAAAATATACAACGAGTTAATGTAGAATAATCGATATAAAACTATATTAATAGACTACAAGCATCTAATAAAATTAAAAAATTATAACCTCTCCACATTTTTTCTGATAATTTAATTACCGTGTGCATTTGTATTATATTTTAATCGTGATATATTTTTTTTCCACAATTTTAATTTAGCACATCTAGTAATAGGTACTATTATAATAAATCTAATATTAGGTTTTTATTTTTTATTTCTGGCATAGGTGATATCTACACTTTAAAGAACATAATTTTTTCTTAATTTTCATTGCCTTACATTTCATTTTTTCTTGAAATGATTTCTTAATTGACAAAAGGTTTCTTAAACTTTTCGAAACCAACAGTAAACATGTTGATACTCGAAATTTACGTAACGGCACTCGATGATGAATAATACCTAAAAGAGACTTCTTTAGAAAGTTTGCTGATTTTTCATTCATTAACGTTGACAAAATGTTATCCCCGGTAATATTTTATAAATCTTTCGTAATTAGCTCTTTTGAAATCCCGAAACGTATGAAGACCGCTTCATATAGCCAAAGAAGTTTTAGAATATATATTATCATCCTCGTTAATTTTAGAATAAAACATAACTTGAGAGATTAAGGTTTTTTGCAGAACGTTTCCCAACAAGGAATAATTTATTACCACCAACCATTGATACAGATAGTAAAATAAAAACAAATGATTAAGATACGCTATAACCATAAACTCTTAATCGACCGAGTTGATATGTCCCAAGCAATTATTTAAGCCAAAAATAATTACATTCTGTTGAAATATATGACGTTTAGATGACTCCAGTAAAACTTGTATCACCATATTACCAATTACTTGAATTTTAAGCTTCGACTCAACTCATACATTTTATATTAACTAGCCGTATGTGTATGAAATAATCTCTAAATTGAATTAAGAAAAATAAGTGTTATAATATTTTAGGTTAGGTTAAAAAAAACGAAAATATAATATGATTGGATTTTTTCAAGTGCCGTTATTTTTTATAGCCCATACACCACATAGCAATTGTTATAAATCGAGTATAAAAAAATCAAGAACATTCAATATATATATAATATATTTTAAAGAATAAGGAAATTGAGGTAGCAAATCATAATATCTACAAATTAGTTATAATTTTTTATAAAATTCTTATTAATTCATCAAATTGTAGTAATTGTTATTGATGATTAGGTACTCCAATAATATGAAATTTAATATTTATTTTTAAACTAAAAGTATATTCGTGAAAATAAATTCTTTTTCAGTGGTTTTTCAAGTTTATTGATTGTTATTAAAATCGTTTTCAGAACTAAATACATTCATCCCTTAGTTCAGAGTCAAAATATAAAACTTATATGAATATATTAATTATTCATAGAACAGATGATAAATTATGGTTTAAATAATTAAATAATTAAATAGAAATAGGACATTAGTTTCATTTGTAGGATGCACGCGGTGCATTATTATCCGTTGTTTTTTTTTAAATAGTGAGAACCAATGTAATTGTTTTTATTTTACTACTGAAGCAAACGGTTTTGGTATTGATTATTATATTATATATAGGTCTATTGTTTTGTCTTACAAAAAATGTGATACGACTAAAATACGGCACCAACCATCAAAAATAACTATATCCACACAAAAGTGCTTATTTACAAACAATGATATTACTCTTTCTTTATATTTGGTATTTGTTTGTAATTTATGACACGATTGTGGTATAAAACAATTTTAATTTATTTAATTATTTAACAAAATTATCAAATCATATACGGCTATATCTACCTATTTATTATATTTATATATATTATATATTTATTTCTTTTTCAGAGACGTCAATAGGAATGACATGAAAGTAATTGTATGTCGGTTTGGGGTACAGCCCCCAAGCGATGGGAGATAGCGTCGATAACTACATAAATGCTACTGAATCTGACATCATGATTAAAAGACAAATGATTAGAGCCGAATTTTATAATACTTACGATGTGATGACTGGAGTAAATATAATTAAATAATAATTAAGTATTTTCATCTTAGATCTTTTATAATATGTATGCAACTATATTTATTTTTCAGATTAGAATTGCATCCACTTTAGGAGGATTTTTTTTAATGATGGTTCTATTAGTATTGTACAAGAGTAAATGTAAAACTCGATCTCTTTCTGACCAACATCTCGAAGCGGTCATCAAAGCGGCTGTAGACCAAGAAGAACAACTTGCTGCTATGGCTAAAAGAAGTTCAAGTTCTAGCTATTGTTCTGGCCATGGTCTTTGTAGATGTTCTCCGAGTAAAAAAAACATTTTTTTAAAGTAGACTGTATTTATTAAATTAATATTCATACATTTTTTTTCTTTGTCATCAGGATATAGTATGACTGAAAACAGTGTGGCTGATTGCAATAACTGGAACCGTAAATCTAAGACCTATATGTCTGAAACTCAATATCATCCATACTCGGCTTTATCTCAAACCAGCAACAAGTTTATAAAATCATCAGTATTAGAATACTCTTTTGAAGAGGTAAGTACCTTGCAGTAAAAATTTATATAATAATAGTTTATTTCTTTTAAAATGATATACTGAATAGTGAATTTAACATATTATGATTTTTTTATCTGATACAATTAATTAAAATTTAATTATTAACAGTAAAATAAAACATTTTAGTAAGAAAAATAAATTGATAATGGATTTAGGGTTCAATAATTTATTATTTTATATTAAAGTTTTAATTTAATCTATTTATAGATTTCATTTTCGGTCTGTCTATAAATAAACATACAATCCCATTTGTATGCCCACAAGCATACCTTAATAAAAAATAAATATAGTATTTTGTATTACAAGTGAATTCCATAAAACCTACTTAAATGAATTTTTAATCAGCGAAAATGAATTTATTAGCACTCCAAGAAGCTCGGATTAAAAAGCTTCTAAGTTCTGATGCAAACTTTATTAGGTCTTTTAAACTCTTTTACTTATACTCCTCTATTTTCTCACTTATTTGTTTTTACAAGACTATGATTTCAAAACAAATGAGCTTAGGAATCATGCTCACTACTTAATAGCCATTTCTTATATACTTTTGGTATGTATTTAATTATTGAAACCTTAGGTTTGTTCTTAGTACAAATATTTACATTAAAATACCTATAATTCATTATACCAACATTTAATTGGTAAAATTCGGTATTTATTATATTGATTATCGTTTAAAATTAATCTGACTATAATACCAACGTAATACCAGCATAACTATATAAGCTATAATTAAACTTACAGTTTCTACATAGTTCGATCTGCAATAAATTATTATTCAAAGGTACATTTGTGAAACTTATAAAAATTATTTATGTGGAAATTATATTTTGTAGAATTATCAACAACAAATTATATTTTTAATAGTTGTTTTAAAATTTTCAAAGTTTAAAAAAAAGGCCAACAAAAAATTATTATCCTTATTAAAAAAAAAAATAATCTTTATAATACAATAGAAATAGAAGTTTTGTATACAAAATAACTAGTTTATACTAGTTATTAATAATTATTTTAGTTATACCATGTAATTATTTGACATAGCTATAATATGATCTTAAAACTGTTGTATTATAGAATTTAGAGTAATCTTAAACAGGGGTTGAAAAGAAATTAGAATTGCTTTAGGTACCGGTATAAATTTTTTTTGGTAAAAAATAATTCAATTGCAATTTTATTTTAGTGATTGACTCATTGGTTAATATAGAAATGTATAAAGACTTATAATTTTCTATAATGTATACGAATGTTCAATAAAAGTAAAAAATATGAGCAGTTACCAAAATACAAAATGTATAAGTTATTTAGAAAATTTTATAATTCACAACAATATTATTTTATAAGAAATAGTAAGCTAAATATTAAAACACATATCAAGGACCTCAGTAAAACTTTATAGTAATGTTCGAATGTTCGATGAGCAAATTATACTAATTTTCAACAAAGTAATATGCGAATACAAATGTTTGATTTCTTGAAACGATACTGTTGAAAATTTAACAATCCTATTTGTTTGAAAACTTTATATTGTTTTTTGATACATTCCCTATAGTTAAATGTGACTTTTAATTAATATGGAGTAATATATCAATCTGTTCAAATCACAAAAATCGATAAACTACAAAAATGTTTTCTTGGTATACTGGGTTATAAATTAGGGAAGTTTGACACTTCATCTATTACTAATTACAATAGCTAAAGAATTAAATCTTCTATCTCTCGAAGATAAAAAATGATATAATCATAATCATAAATTATTAAATTATTTAATTGATTATCCAGTATTATTAACCGACATTTTACTTTATGTGAGTACTTAACTATTCTATCCAAAATACTAAAATATTTTATATACAACTATGAGGTCAACATTATAATACCTATTTAAATAAATTGTAATAAATAGTAATTCCGTAAAACAATTAAATTAATTTTTGATCTATCAATAAAGTTGAAAAGTTCTAAGTTCTAATTTTGAGTAATTAAATAATATTTAGCTTCTATTGTTATATTATGATATTTCACATGTTTCGATCGCTTGTAAATTATTATGCGTTTTACCTAATAATAATTACCTACTGTACTCTTTGCCCTTACAGAGCATTATCATTTATTATAAATTGCACATTATAATAAAGCTATTATTATTATCATTAGCATTGATTAAATAAATAATACTCAGATAATGGAACGCAGGTATAAAAAATAAAATAGAAATTTATTGTTTTAACGCAACCAATAGGTATCACATCTGCCGACGTATACTGTACAAAATAATATTATGCCAGAGCAAAAACTTTTTACCATTCGGTTGAATAGGTTTAGCCAAAAATTAGTGTTACATATAAGTAATATATTTCCGAAATATTTTTATTTTGATAAATGATCAATTTTGTAACCAAAAACCACACTAAACACGATGGCGTATATAAAAATGAAAAAAAAAATATATATACCATTGCAAAACCAATAATACATTGCTTGGAATATAAATAAATAATAGTCTTAGCGTTAAATTATTATTAATAATAAAATAAATATTTAAATATTTTGTTTTATTAATTTCAGTTAGGGAGTTATAATTAAGTTGAATTTCTATACTTTTAAATTAATGATTATTTAATAAAGACAATTTAATTTTAATGTTATGGCAGGTTGTATAAAATGTCATTTTAGGTACCTAATTAATTGGCATATTTTCGTTATAAGAGCCGTAGTGGTTTGTAATTGTTTTGAGTGATGAGGAAATGTTTGAGTTGATTTTATACGGGGCTAACCGGTGTTTTTTTCTTTAAACCCCTACGGCTTAAAAAAAAGTTTTTATTGAAAAATACATTTTGGAATGAAAGATAATTAATACATTATTGTTTAATAAATTGAATAAGTTCCTAACCTAATGTAAAACTCGAAAGAAAAAATACATTATTACTGTGATTTACTCATACTACGAAAATTATAATATTTATATGTTATGTATTAATGATAGCGATAAACAAAAAAAAGTTTTTTAAATACTATTATTAATACGAAACAAACAACATAGACGTTCATCTATGAGTATACTTTATTTGTCCTATAATCTTATTAACTTATTCAATAATATATGCTTAGGTCTTAGGCTATATAAAAGAAATATGTAAGATAGTTAAAACATATTTTGTCTTAGTAAAATAAAATATCGTATACTACAGCGACTATCACACCATTATACAAATGTTGTGTTTTCTTTTTTCTTAATTAACAAATCATACTTGGTTAAATTTAATTTTTATAATTTTGTATAATTCACGTACTTTAAACCATTTATAGTACTAAATACGAACATACAAAACATTTAAATTATCCAGGCGCTATGATAATAATTATCATAGTTTAATAATAATATAATTTACTTAAAAGATGTTAAATTATTAAGCTTAATTAAATATAAATTTTTATTATTAAAAAAAAAAATAATAATAATACTTAAATCTGCTCGCAATTACTTTTGATTTACATCTTTATCAGTACTTAATTAATAGATACCTAAACATTATTTAAATTCATCTAATTAATATTAAATTCACCGTTTTACATAAAAAAAAATGGACTTGAAAATATGTTTAACGATGAGTCTAAAGTTTTTGTTAGATTATATGAGCTGTATATATTCTAACCATCTTTTTTTGACCGTTCAAATGAAGTGGTTACTATTTTAACCATCTTTGAAAATATTTAGAATATTTTTTTGTTGGTGGTTAGCGTAAAAACCACCTTATTATCAGTGTATACACTATACACGTATCAAACTAACACTGTCGTTAGTCTGATACATTTCTCTCGTTTTCAATAATTTATTATCATTATCAATATTTTGATATGCGTTATTTTATTGCATAATTCCCAAATAGAATTTTTTTTTCATAGTGTATTTTCACCCCTCGAAGGATTGATCGTGCAATTAACAACATGAAATAGTATGTAAAAAATTAGCATATTTTGTTTTATGTTATTTTTTTTTTTAAAGATTTTTTACATTCAGTTTTATATGGTCGTGTAATAATTATTATTTTTTGTCATCAATAAATTTAAACTACACTTTACGAGATATTAAGTCTTAAATAATACATTTAAAATAATTGTCACTAAGTTTATTATTAGTTATAATTAAAGCTTATGATTTTTAATTAATGTTTCCTTTTTTAAACATTTTTAATAATTTTATTATTTTCAACGTCTTGAGATTAATTATAAGTAAGATATTACAAAAATATCTTGATATTAAGTAGGTATAACTTATGATTTTTTATAAATTACACTACATTTTAAATGCCATATGGTGTTAAAATAAATAAATATTTATTTAGTAAACCATAGTGTAAGTATGTTATAATTATACTAAAATAATTTATTTTTAATAAACTATTTTGGAGCTTACTACCATGTTGAAAAATATAATCAAATATATTACAAATTATTTGATAGATTTTCAATTTAATATTATTGATATTTTAAAGTTTTTATTTCTAATAATTATATTACTTACGTATTACGTAAAGTACTAAAAATCATAATGAAACTATCATTATGATTTTTCATTTTTGTTAAACATCTATTCTGCTTGTCGAACAATACTTCAATGCAAATTTTTAATTATTATATTTAATTTAAAACATTTGTTATTATAAAATATATAAAAATATAATAACGACAGTTTTATTCGTTATATCGTTATTTCGTTATACCCTAGACCGATTTTGATGCGAGGTGATAACGCACGTGTATCGCCCGAATACCGCGCGTCATTTTAACGCGCGTTACCGTGTGCTTCTGTTGTATGCTTACCGGCTACCGCGCGCCAAAATCACTCTTTAGTCTTTAGTGTTGCTGGGCCCTTACAAATTACAATAATATATATTATTTTGTTTTTGGAATGGCAACGTTTCATTTTAAATTTTGCGGAATCATATATATATATGGAATTTGCGGGGTCGTTTATATTAATGGTTATTAAAATCAACACCATTTCGCAAATTTGTGGATACAAAATATGAACACAAATAAGAACACTTCTTTACCATCATTAACTCATAAGATATTATAAAAAGTATTAATAAGTATTTATTTGACCTAAAAAAAAAAAAAGTTATACTAATTTAAATAATTTTTAATTCGTCAATTGAATATATTAATGATTACCTATTATAATATACAAGTTAGTCTGTATTGGTATACTATTACAATTTGTTAGTATATTTTTAAGGAAATATGTAAAGTAATAGTCTATAACTTTAGAAGCTGGAAACTTAAAACACTTACATAAACTTGAATGTTACCAAATGTTATAAAATTATTAATATTTTATTACATCTGACGATACAAAATTAATTAATTTAAAACACCATGTTGATATTTACGAGTATATCGATAAACAATTTGAACTTTTATAATTTATTATTCAATCATGTATCAAAAAATAATAAAACAGTTATAAAATATAATTTTATAAAAAACATAGTAAATAAATAAAATGTATACAGTAATTAATATACAGTAAAGTATAAATGTATAAAGTATAATGATTCGTGTTTGATATTAAATATTTTAAATTGATTTAACATAAAGTGGGTGTTGAAGTGTGTGCACTATTTCGCGTTTATATGTAATGATGTAATATATTATACAAGTAATTATACTTATTCAATATTCAGTGCATATCAATACAGAAATTTCTTACATCCATATAAGATAATACACATTGATACACATTAAAAAGTATTCATAAAATAAATAATCGATTTGTACGATAAATATATTTACGCTATATTTAGTAGTAGTACAATACAGGTATTCTGTACAGTAATAAATTACCTAGTTACTAAACTTTGTAAATAATTTAACCTACCGACGTAATGTAAAATTATATGAATAAGCTCATGGTGTAGCTTAAAATGAATCTAAATATAATAAAACATAATATTTATTTCTTGATTTTTATCTAGAAAATAGTTTGCATATTTTTTGCTACCTTAACGGATTTTCTCGATATTTGAACTTCACAATAGTTTTTTGCCTTAAAAACAAAAACGTTATCAATATACCTACGTTTAAAAAAAAATTGTTTTACTTTAAACTTATAACTTATGTTAACTTTTCTTATTAGGAATAGGTTAAGTACTGTGAGGGGATGTATACTTGTTTTTTTTTTTTTTTTATTAATTTACATAAAAAATAGGTACCTACTAATAAACTTACTAATGCTATTATAATGCTATAATCGAAGTTAAATTTTAGTGACTAAAAAAACCATCCTGCATATTTAATGTGTAATTAATGTTATAAACATAGTAAGACAAAAATAAGTTATACTATATGCTATATTATAGTGACAATACTAAAATACTATAATAATTAGTTCATTTATTTGTAAATTAGATGTAAGTAATTAAGTTGGTTTTTTTTCTCGGTGACCTCTTCCTTGAATATTTTTACTTTAACATTATTTTTGTAACTTTATTCTAATTGTAACTTGTTAAATACAAAGAAAATACAACTGAACAAAAAAAAAAAAAAAAAAATAAATTCTTACAAATTACGATGAATAAATGTGATATTTGTTTTTAGATAAATAAAATTTATATCTTTGAACTTAAAAAAAATCATTGAGATTTTATAGAAATACATATTATATTAATTTTAAATCTGAATCTTAATAAAATTAGAATAATAAATTATTTATACATTTTTTATTTAGTAATTGTACCTCATACATGTGTTTTAATTACAATTAGGACGAAGACGATAATATGGATAATGATGATGTTGAGGACGTATGTAGCAATAATGGTTACCGTGTAGCTAAATGGCTGGAAGTGCCATGTGACCAAAAGTGGATTCCAAGAGGAAATAGTGCCATAACAGTCAGTAGCAACGATACAAGTTACTTAGAAGCCAGAGGATCATCGTTGATTGTTGGACAGCCACCATCTCTATTGAACCACCCACCACCTGCCGGTTACCCACCATGGGAGTTTTACTATCCCATTGACATACAAGTTAGTTGATACATCTCAAAAATTAATATAATAATGAATTACGCGTATTAACTTAGGTAACTAATGCGTGATAATAATAATAATAAAAAAAAAATAATAAGTTGTGTAATATCCGTATAACTATATACCACATGCAATATATTGAATATTATATTTAATAATTATTATACTATATTTAATTTTAACACCTGTAAAATGTATGCATACATTAATTACATTAATTAATTGTATAGTTTGAGCCCCCCCACGAACATGTTCAGTGAGGCACATTATCTTCTTGAAGAATAAATAAAAATAAAAAAGTTGATGAAATAGGTGAATAGCATTTTTCCATTTGTCAAATTACTAAATCTGCTAATGTATTTGAGAACGAATAATACGCATGTTTAATAATAATATATTCTTGTATATAATCATAAACTAAAAAATTAGGTATCTAATCATATCAATGCTATATAATATATACCTAAAGCATCATAGTTCAGCATATATATACTCGTAATATTACAATATATTATATAATATTCATCTTAATATTCATTATAAATTGTAGTAGGTAGTTTATTTTGCTTCAAAAGTTAAACATTAATTTAATCATCTTTTATAACATAATATTATGATTATTTTATTAAGTATAAAATATTATATTATCATTGGTGAACTAACAATTAAACGTCTTTTAGTCTTTAATATATTATCAGTTTATCAGTAATAATGTATTACACATATTATTCCTATCATACAATCGACAATGAACCATGACAAACTACGTAATAGTTACTATTTTTATAATATCTATTAACATTGTATTTAATCGGTTCTCCTGGTGGAAAAATTCCTAGATATAATTTATTTTAGATTCTGAACGAAGTGAAGAATGTATTGATTTTACAATGATGTGTGTTTTTTTTTTTTTTTTTGTTTTTGTGTCTGTGTACAGCATAACTAGTCGAAATAAAGCTCCGATTTCAAACTATGGGGGTGGTTTCCGATGTAAAAGTGAATATCCTTGGTGCATTATAGAGGTAAAAAGTTAACATTTTCCAACAGTTTTCAAAAAAATCGAGAAAAACAAAAAAAAAATGACGGAAAAACGGGAATTTTTACACAAAACCAGTTTTCGACCAAATCGAATTTTTTTTATGGTTGTAATTCAAAAACTAATCACTGTAAATACTTGAAATTTTCACCAAATGCTTATGTCAGTATTATCTATATACAGTTAAATTTTCATAAAATTTTGATTTTTTTTGAGTTATTTATAGACCATTGAAATTTTCGAGTTTTTCGAGAAATTTTTTTTAAAGTGTCGATAAAAAATTTTTGGATGACCAAAAAGTT
>VUJU01003014.1:4554-30365 GCA_009835225.1 Aphis craccivora | reverse complement strand
TATTTAATTATAAATAAAATTGAATTGATTTTTTAAAATATTTATACTTAATACATAATGTTATACTATAATATATTATGAATTATAATAATAAATGTGAGCATACCTATATTTCGGATGTCAGCATTCACTTCTAGTTACTATAATAGTACCTATTGGACCAACAATGATAAATATATTTTTAAAGGATATTCGAAGATTGGGCCAAAAATATACAATTAATATATAATAGTATTTATTAAGTACTTACAGAATAAAATGGTATATATTTTTATTGGAAATGTTCTCTTAGCACATTGCCAATGAATTTTGTTATATTATTGACTCGTATTGCATTGATTCAGTTTTTGCCTAGAACATTGGATTTATTATATTATTAATATTTATAATTAGGTATTATAATGTATTGCTATATATTTATACCATATAACATATTATTCTTATTTCTTATTAACTATTGAGTCAATATGTCTCTTAAGAATAAATCATTTTATAAAATGATTTATTCTTAAGAGACATATTTTGTATACAAAATATGTTTTTAATAATGTAATTTATTAGCTTAAAATTATTATAGATTTTTTAAAAATACAATCCAAAAAGAGCCATCGACTACGCCACGCGTATGAGAGCTAATAAGCCGTGACCAGCTCTTCTCCTGCAAGTACCAGGCAGAATTCGACAACACCGAAAACATATTATTGGATTCCAATATTACAACTAAGATCCTTAAGTAGTTAAGTCGGTGGCGCTGATTGGTAAAATTTTTTTTTTTTTGATAAAATATTGTCGAACGGCGTTATAATAATATATATTATAAGCTCTCGACGCTTACGTCTGCAGTTAGGACTGCAAAAGGGACCAAATTATGTACGTGGAAAACACAGTTTAAAATATTAAATAAATAAAATATTAAAAAAAAAAATTATTATTATTTTTTTATTTTTTTATTAATATTAAATACGTTATTCTCAAATCAAAAAAAAATTACATATGATAAATAAGTTAGAATATATTGGTACTAACTATAATATAATCATAATGTTCGTTATTAAATATATATATATATATTTAATTATATTATATATATTACTGAATTATTGTTATTCATAGCACTATAAAAAGATAATTATCTTATATCATTGAATGCATTGGAATTGTATCTCAATAAACTTTTACACATGTATTAGATAGATATGGTTGGTACATATTTGATTCAATGAGTGGTTGGTCTTGGTATAATAATTCCACATTTTATCTATTTGTTTAAAATCAAAATATTTGTTTATATTTAATTTCCCAGGTGAATGGACACAAACAGGTATACAAAATATTGAAATATGTATACCTACTATATATACCTATATTTTTATAAATGTATAATATTTATTAATTACAGAATATAAAACTGTTCAGTGGTGTTCACATTATTTCTGAATATGTTTTCTTGGCATATCGCCAATGAATCTTGTCATATTTATTCTCTTGAGCAAAATAATATTTAAATCAAAAATTTTGATTAGCTTTTTCGTACATTATAATATACTTTCATTGAAATTATTAAAAAATGATTATTTTATTCATATATTATTATTATATACCTACCTATACATCGCGAAGTTTCATAATCTTTGAAAATCATTACGATTTTGGTTATTTTTATCCATTTCATTTGATGACAACCTATTGCTATATTGTTGAAATTGATAATTCTATATAATTTTTATATTGGAAAATGTATTACTTTTTGATAAGACATCATGCAGTCATTTTTGGAATAATTCGTTGTGTGTTAAGTACTTAAGTAGTGGTAAAGCAAATAATTAAGTAGATATTATTTTATTAAAATCTTAAATGTATTATATAATATAGTATTCCAATTGTTGTACCAATTGTTCCAATTGTTTTACATTTTAGAAAAAATTTCATTTTGTCTCAACTGCCAATATCTGAAAGCCCGTATAATAAGTTTAGAATTATTTTTTTCAAAATAACATACCATTAAACACTTTGTTTTAAAAATTACGAAATAAACAAATAGTTGTTTGTAGTTAAACTAACTATACTAGTTGGTCTGCCTCACATAGGTTAGATATACTATAAAAGTATATATTATACACATTTCGTTGTACAGATATTATAAAAGTATACTTCACATCAATAACTTACAATTTACATCTACGCTAATACTTGTTTACTTTGTTAATATTTCAGTAAAGTGTGCCAGTAATAACGAACTATTGATCTCATGTAGGTATATAAAAATCGATAATAGTCAATATTCGTGTATATATAATATATATACCTATACCTATATATATATATTATATAAGTTACACTATTCCCACCCATATTACAGTGTGGTTACAATGTTACATAATAATTTATTTTTACTTAGTACTCATAACAACCTATGTACTGGATATGTTATAGGTATATGTTATTATTTATCATTACTGCTTAAAGTGTAGATACTTACTAAATATGTGATTCGGATTTACGGCTGTCATTTTGTATTAATTGCATGATAACACTTTTGTTTTTCACCCGATTACCTCTAATGGCTCAAGTTCAGATGGTATATAAATATATATATAGTACCTATAAGGTTAATGGATTATGAACACAATTAATCAAACATATTATACCTAACATCTCAGCTAAGTAGACGGATCAATCATCGCTTGCTCAACTGCAGTGAGATGGACGCAGCTAGGATGCAGCTAGGGTGGTCCACAAAATATATTATAACAAATTATTACTAATGTCTTCCGTTGAGTTAAATATTATTAGGACGAATAGGACGTATATACTCGTATGAGATAAAAATGAAAAATAAATAGCGTTACATTTGTATATAACTGTACCTACATTGAACTGGTTTATAAAATAATAATATTTTGTAATATTATAACAGGTACTAGCTAATATATTTATAGTTTACAACATTTAGATTCATATATCAAACATCATCAAACTATCACAGTCCCTGCAACAGGGATTAAAATATTTAATAAAAATAATTAATAAGCAATAATTCCTATACATCATACTCGTATACAAAATCTTTAAAATTTAATATATTATCTTGTGGCATGACTATAGTATTGTACATATTAGGTACTCGCATATTATATTATTAGTTGTTACCTTTGGTGATTTTTATTGATTTGATGATGATGCTGCAGATTGTGGTTTATTTATTATGTAAATATAGTACATTATTATGACAAACCACGATATATCGTTACACATAAAAAAAACACTAAATAATTATATATATAGTCAGTTCGGATTTTTATAATTTTTCCTTAAAAACGATTCAATATACATTATTCAAAACCCAGTATGATTTGAATATATTAATTAACTTAACAGTGCAACAAAATCATATTTTAACGTCTTTTTTTTTATTCAAGTAAATTCTATAAAAGCTATAGTGATCACATCAAATGGAACTTACTACGTTATTTAAATATAAGCTTATGAGTTTTATAATTAGTTTTAGTTTTATAGTTTTTATTATATTATGTTATTGAATATTAGGTATATAACTCTAGAAGTAGGTACCTAATCACTATAATAATTGTTTTCTAAGGCATTTTTATAAATTATTTAACTATATAGCTTTGTATCGGATACTGGGTAGATAATACTATCAATAGCTATAAAATAAAATAAAAATTATTATTTTTTGTATATTATATTATTTTAAACTATATTATGATGGACCTATCAGTTATACACGAAGTTTGTGAAGTACTGAAGTCGTTTTTCAACCACATAACTGAACGTAAAGCTTCAATATATACATTTACTATAGCGACATTGCGTGTAAAATCAAAGAACAAATGTACTGTTCATATTCAGCTCGACTTGTTTTTTTCATTTTTATCTCGGATATCACGTTCAAAAAAAAAATAATAATAATATTATAATATTTAAAACGGACATTTTTGCACGTACCTCTTTGATATATTCAACATAATACAGGTACAGTTTATAATGTATTTATATACAATGATCGTTGTTTGCCGTTACAACAGTAGGTATACATACAATATATTATAATAAATAATATGTATATAGGTACCTATATCATGATTACAGGGAGAGACGTATAAGATTTCTCCGCTCGAACCTCTGTCATAGATACGACTATTATTGTACCTACCTATATACCAATCGCTATCGCTGTTGCTGCAGCAGAGTGCCAGAGTGTATGTATCATTGTCCAATAGGAAAAAATTTTCAAAAAAAAAACAAAAATATCAATACACGAGTATGATCATATTATATTATAATATAATAATAGGCCGCAAATATCTAAAACGATTATGTTACCGCGCTGACACGAGCTAATATACAATACTTACCGCGATGTTTCGAATAATAACAACACATGCAACATATATAATATTATAAATGGCTAAAAGTATATATACATTACATACACATAAACATACCTACATTACAATATGATATAACGGGCTGCAGCAGTAATGTAAGTATATTATATATATATAACATAAACGTACACCGAATAGATATTATTATTATAATACATATATTATATCTTGGGCATGCACGATTCGACAAATCACGAACGTTTATTCTTCCAGATTCCCAATCAGTAATAATATATATATATATATATATATATACATTAATAAACATAATGGGTGAATGAATAATAATAGTAGATATACATTCATAGGTATGTATATGTGTATAAATAGATATATACTATTACTACGGCGGTGTACCTATACCTATATTATTGATAATAATTGTTGCCGGTCGTGTAAAATGCCCAGTCAGCACGAGCCAATTATGATCGGATCTAAAGCGCGGGTCGTGCGTCAAAACTCGAAAAAAAAAACCGTGCGAAGAACGCGCGCATACTGTATAGGTATATATTATTTTATATATAGGTAGGTGACTACACCAAAAGGGGAAAGATAAAAAAAAATATATATATATATAATAACGTATGAAAATAAAACAATTTGTATATAGCAAAGGAACAGATCAACGAGATGAAAAAAATAAAATAAAAACACAATACTATATATATTATTATAATAGATAGGTATTTATATTTTTGTATTTTTTTTTCGCGCTCGCGTTGATTCGTCACGGTGTTTATGGGCACAACTGCCGCCGTGGATCTGTGTAAAAAGCATAATGATATTATTTATAATAATAATAAAAAAATACTTATTTTTTTACACAGTTGATTTGTGTTCTGCGCTTTCAGATATAATGGAAATTTTTCCGTTCTATGGGTCAAAGAACACAAACGACACCAATTTCGCAGTGGTCCGCCGCGGTAGAGAAAACCGTTTTTTCCACTCCTTTATACTTTTTTACAATGCACGTCGTGGTATTATATTCAATTGACAAAACGTCGATAATTTACGTGGTGTATATATAACTAAGAAAATAACGTTTTAGTCGTTTTACCACTATTTGGACGCTTTAATTCGAGTAAAAAAAGAAAACCAATGAATTTTATCATCGCAAGCAGTATTTCTAGAATGCAGAAAAATTGTGTACCAATCTCTATGTACCTGTGTATTTAGTAAACGCCCATCACAAATGATATTTCTCTATCTGTGTTGGAAAACCTAAAACATATAACATAATAAAATTATAAAAATATGTTTGGCGTAGAAATATCAAATTTTTTCATCTTAATATAACATCATTGAGGTTTATCCGATTTGATTTTGATGAACAAATTAATGTTTCAATTTATTGGTAATTATCTGGGAAAAATAAATGGTCATCACCTGTATTTACCGGTCCCGTTTTTCTAATAATAATAATGTATCAATCAAATATATAAATCATAGCTTGTTCGCGGCTATTAAGTCGGTTATTTCAAGTATATACCAATTACCAACCGTTATTGATAAATTAACTCGCTGTAAGCGAATTAATATACCAATAATTAGATAGTATATAGGTTTAATATTTAGGTAACTATGTATAAATATTAAATAGAGTGTCTCTAGAAAGTTTGAGAGCGTATTCCTTACAGAAGGTATATAGAACAATTTTAAACTTTCTAAATATTTTGTGTAATAAGTTTCAACCACGACGCTCTGATAATAATAAACGGTAAATTTCTACTAATACATATCTCATCCCTAGAAACTCACTATCAAATATATCTATATATATATAGGTATATCTACCTGATATACCTATTATATAATGTATATGTATATATGTATGTACCTATATGTTCTTATATAACATAAGAATTTTTGAACAGCCAATGGTAAAATAATATTCGATACATGTACTTAAATGATTTTTCTTTTCAATATGCGTAATTATAGGTACGTTTGAAAAATCAAAATTTCATTTAGAGATGTTGCGTATTATATGTATAAGTAACGGCTATGGAGATATTGTAATATTACACGACTATCAAGCTATATAATATTATTATATAACAGAGGTGGCCGACATGGATATAATAATGTTCGCGAGCCACATGGCTAAATACAATGATAACAATAAGAGCCAAAATAGCAAAATTTGTATGAATGAATTTCAAATCATTTGATACATTTTTATACAAATGTATACCAAAATAATTTAAATCCTTAATAATAAAAAAAATTTGATTTTATAAATAAGACGCGAGTCGCACATCTGACTATGACGACAGCCGAAAATTGGCCACCCCTGTGGCCCTGTAACATAACACGTACCTAATAGTGACATGTGTGCCTGTAAAACTAAAACTATTAACGTATTTATGCTTTAACTCTAACTATTGGTAAGCAGATAATAAACATTTTGAAAAAAAATTGCATTAAGTACGATAAACAATATAGCTTTTTAAGTATAACATATTATAACCTAACCTAACCTTAACTTATTATATTATGGATTTACGTGAAACGGGATAAAGTGCCTATAATATAGATATTATTATATACCTACGTCCCATCTATAATATTTTACGGTAGTTTGAAACACCTATATTGCTTTCCATGACTATATAGGAACTGCCGATCTGGTGTCTACCTCTACATTTAGGCGTATACTGAATTACTGACGATAAACGAATTATCTAATTAAAATAATTAGGAGAAACTTAATTGCGGTAATAAAATAACAAATTAGCGATATTACTGTTATACTATATGTATATAAACGTTGATTTTCATTTAAAGACTACAAAATATACCTACATAATATTTTGATAAACAACTCGCTTACAATACAGCAACTATAGTCAAATGCCCTTTGGTGCCGAGTAAAAATTTTGCTTTTCTTCCAATATCTACAAAACAATAATAATATTATGTGTTTTAATATGCTATTTATATTTTTCTAACAGCGCTGCAGTTATGAATCATAATATACTTAATGGCTAATATAAATTAATAGCATCATATTATATATTATATTACCTATATAACAAGTACCTACATTCAGTGAAATAGCCAGAGGGACCATGCCCACTATCGGTCGTACTTATTTTTATTGATTTTAAAACAGTACGTCCATAAAAAAAATACACATATGATTACGTCAGCACCAGGCACTGAGGACCTATGATAATATAAATATATGATATTACACTAAGGTTACATAACGTAAACTACCGTACACATGCCGATAGCGACAGTGCAAATTTTCCAAGTCGGACGTATTATAATAATATATAATATATAATATACGATAATTTAAATTACCGTTTTACTATGTTCACTGTTGAAAAATGTATTTAAAAACTACAATGAACGAAGAACAGTTGAATTGTTTTGCGCTTTAGTTTCTATAAATAAAAACGAATTAGAATAAGACAATGTAGAAAAAATATTGACATAAGTCAAAAAAAAATAAATCGTTTGCAATAAATTATTATAAATACCTACAAAGTTGTTAAAAAATATTATTTTCATTTGAGTAGGACGTATTTAATATTGCACCCGGTCGTATAATAAGTATACAAATTATCTCTATAACTATATAGTGAAGACAATACAAATTTAATTTGTATAAGGTCGATTGTTGGTGGCTTAATAATCTATTGGCTACGTCACTTGGTACACTGTAGGTACGCTGAATTGTTTAAAAATACTGTGGTTAAAGTATGTATGTTGAACGTATTTCATACGAATTGTATATACTTATAACTGTATATATGTTTCTAAAAAGTGTTATATATAATCTGTAACTTATTATACGAGTTAAAAATTAAAATAACACGACGTACAGCAGACGTGCTATAAAAAATTAAGTATATAAATACAATTTTTTTTTATGGTCAAATATTGTATACAGGCAAAAATAATATGTATAATGATATCGAATGTATTATAATATGATACGCATAATCACAAAAAATAACACTACTGCTGTAAAATGTACGAGTATGTGTATATTATAATAATTGTACGATATAGCGCGTATAAGGCTATGGATACAACGACCGAGCGTCTTGTATTATATGTATATTTAGATATATCTATATAATATTACATAGGAAGATACTATGTAATTACTACTATAATAGAGCCTTTAAATGAAGATTAATTATTATCGTGCGGCACAATATAGCTTAGCTTCCTTTCGTCAGGTTCCGAGAAGGAAATTTTTAATTGGAATATAATATAGCCACGACCGCACACACATAGAAAATATTTATTTAATTATAGGTAGGTGCTATTATAATGTAATACGTGCTTCCTATAAACACTACAAACAATAATAATAATTGTTCCTACAGTTCATCATGAATGTATAATTGATTATAATCGATTCGGCAGCGTGTTTAATGTATATGTACCTATACGTCATAATATGACGAATAATATGATATTATGGGTCGTCGACCAGGGCAAGTCGACAGCGGTGGTGATAATTTTAGCCTACATTATTCGTATATAATATATTTATATATTGTAATATTATAGTTATCGTAAATATCCATCAGCAGTTGCCATCACTATTATTGCCAGTTGTTCGTAGAGATGGTAATCGCCCAGCGGAAATAATAGAGTGGAAGGATACAATCCGTCGTCGGAATCGCAACGAAGTTTAGCAATGAATACTACATTATACAGTGTGTTTCAAAAATCTTCATCATCCGATTACGAATTGAGATAGTTCGGCAATGGTTTATCGCCGGTTGATGGCCAATGTATTGATGGAAAGATTAGATAACCAAGTTTATTTTAAGCCTAGTTGATAAATTTAGCGGGTCCATTTTCTTCCAAAAACTGTAAAACTGTATCTCGTTTTTGTATTTTCGTCTATCTCGAGGAAAATGGCTACGGCCGATAAATTTGGCACCGTAATGAAGGTGGATTGGGCGTAAAGGAAACGACGATTTGGCGATTCATCCCTGGCCACCACGTTCCCTTGACCTCGCAGTGTGTGATTTCGTTTAGGGGTTACGTAAAAGAGAAAGTGTATACGTACCACAATTTCCTAAAAACTTGGAAGTGCTTAAAATCATAATCAAAAATGCTGTTAATGCCGTGACACCAGATATGATCAGCAACTTCTCTAGCATGGCCCCAGCAAGCATACATTTATGCCCAATCCACAGCCATTACGGTGCCAAACTTATCAACTAGACAACTTAAAATAAACTTGGTGATCTAACCTTTCCATTAACACATTGGTCATTAATCTGCTATAAACCGTTGCCGAACTATATTAGTTCGTAATCTGATGAAGACTTTTGAAATACCCTGTATATTATAGTGTTATAAAGAGAGAAAAATCGACATAAAATCAAATATTGGGTTTTAAAAAATATATATTTATAATTCTATTAATTTTTCAGAAAGTCGCTCAAAACCGTGATTTGCCTACATTAAAAATGTATATAGTTATAACAATTTGCAATCTATAACCAGACGCACATATTATAATATATAGCATATAATATTACCAATACGAGTGGTGTGTTCTGACGTACAGCGATTATTTCATTTCTAATTTATGAATGAATAAAACACGGGCTAGTGAATTTTATTTTGTAATACCTGCTAGCTTAATAATTAGGTCATGACGACTGAATATATTTTAAATCAAATATTTCGATTCTCTCGCCATAACAATAATGTCCTAAAAATAATTTAAAAACCAATTTAAGTGAATTATGTATATTCTGCGGTGATGCTTCACCACAAACCTTTGAAATATTATAGAAATGTGTAATAAGTAAGTGTAGGTAGGTATTGTACTTGCCTAACTTGCAGGTAGATCTGCTATATATTTTTTAAATGATTCAATATCTATAATATACACTTTCACTTTTTTTTTAAATTTAATTTCTAAAGGTTGCTTGTTGCTTACTGATGAATTTTGTCCTTAAAATAAAGAAATTTTAATTTTATTATTTCTAGTAATTGTTGTTTACACGAAAAAAAACAATATTTACCTAGCTATTACAAAATTTAGTGGTCATAGGCAAGAAAGCTCCTTTCTGAAAATGTCATAATGTTTGTTAATTATTTTATCCTAAACAGTCAGGACATACGTCGTGACTAAGCGTGTGAATAAATAATATATAATGATATATTACGGCGCTGAAGTTCTAGGAAGTAGGTATATTCTAAATATACCTTCCCACATTATAAATATTTAACTCTTAATCAATTTAAATGCAAAATAACGTTTCTCGCTTTATAATTATTTCAATATAATGAAAATGGTGATTATCTTCGACTAAAATTATTTATTATAGTAATCGATATTTGCTACAACGTCCATCGATATAACACACTCGGGTTGCTGGTACCTATTTATAATTATTTATAAATTATTATCGTTGTTATACACGTCGACTCTAAGCCACTGAATACATTTAAATGTGGTTTTCACTGTTAGATAGTCGGAGAATATTCCTAAAATGTTTTAAGTATAGTCCCACAGACCATCTCCAGCTGGAAATTGAGAAATTAAATAGAACCATACCAGGTTAACGATTTTTACAGCTAATTAAAAAAAAATTACAGAACCTCCCATCTGACCCTTAAAAATCTATTTTGTTTGAAATTATTGTTCAGTTTTTTCTGAATGAATGTAAACTGAATCCGATTGAGGAGCTCATAAGCCTATCAAACGTTTTAAATAACCAAGTGCTATATTGGAATTTCTATCTGAGCCGGGTTCGTCTATAACATGAGGTATACTAGCTAGCTCGTGAACCAGGGACGTACACAGGGGGTGTTTTTGGTGATCAAACACCCCTCCCCCCAAAAATCTGATTTTTGTAATAAAAAATTAATGTTAACAAATTAAAGTAATTAATATAATTTGAATAAAAATAAAAATACTTTTGTTTAGATTTATAAATAAAATAAAATTATACCTATTGTATATTGACGTGATAGGTATAAAATAATTTTAAAAAAAATGTTCTACTTTTCAAAAATACCCCCCCAAATTGTTTTCTGCTTACATTCCTGTCGTAAACTGAGGTATTTACATTCAAACTAAAATAAAATGCTCACCAAGTTGTACATATTTTTTGTGACTTTTGTGTGCTTCGGAGTTATTTTTGTAAGATAACATTTGATAAAATATTTATAATTATATTTAATATAATTGTGAAAATTACAATAAAATAAAATATGATACGACCCTAATGTGGAAAGAAATTGATAATAATATTGTTGACAATTAATAAAACACGATGTATGTAATATACAATTAATACTCGTGTAGTATAAATTATATCATGGTTACTATATATAGTGTATGGATGATAATAATTGATCCAACATAATTTATAAAAAGTATGAAAAATCGTGTTATCAAATTATTATCTAATTACGTTAAATTTAATCTTTATTTGAAATTAAAATATGAATTAATTAAATTTGAAATAACGTGTATAATGTATATACTATATTATACTTTATAAAATATTAATGTAATATATTTTATATAATGATACAGTATAATGTGTATTTACATTTTAAATGAAACAATATATAACTCTCTTAAACCACTTTTGCGAGGAATAGAAAAGCTCAAAATGTTTCATTTAATACGATTTTGATAAATTGACATTTGACAATTAATGTATACGAATATCCTTGAAAATCGTCTCAAAATATAGAAGAAATGTATATAAGCTCGAATCTAAAATCTTCAGATAAATCTTGAACCAATTTTTCATGAACTCAGTACCACTCTATACAGTCTTTAGAATCCATTACTAATAACATTGGTTTTGTACATTTGTACATAATATAAGAAATAATAAGACAGTGATGCGTCGAAGTGAACAAAATTTTACAGTTTTACCCCAAAAAAGTTCTTTTATTCTGTAATAGTATTATTTATAACTGCAGGTAAATTATAGAATCCACGTGGCGCTTATCACGGCGGATGTACTACAGATACAGAATGACAGTTAAATTCTGCGACTATATATAAAAAGGTACTGAATATCATAAAAATGAAATACAATATAGGAAAAGAGCCACTATAATTATTCCCTTCAACAATAATATAGTTAAATTAATATATAATATTGTGACGACTCACATTTTGGGGAACATCATTTACTGATTGATAATTATTTCTACTTGGAAACCGTTGCTCTACGTATAATAATATTATAGTGCCTAAAATTTTATAATGTAAAAGTAGGTACAATTTGTAAAAAAATAAAATACTCTTAAAATTATACATTTTAATTTTTTTTTATATTCCCGAGAACAATCACGTTCCCATGAACTTCTGGAAATTCCCGTTAATTTCCGGAAGTGTCCAACCCAATTTTGTAGCCAACTTTTTTGTATCTGTTTTTTAAATATATTTGTGTACATGTAGTGTAGTAAAAATTTATAATTTTAAATTACATACTTTTAATTTTTAAATCATAACATTGTCAAGTTTGTGTACTGAAATATAATACCTATACGATAAAAATAAAAAATAAAAATATTTAAACGATAACTACAAACCACATATGCATTGATGTTTTTGTTTATTATATATTAATATAATATATGCATAGGTACCTACATACATAAAAGTCTTAAAGATTATCTCGACACTTGAAAGGTAATGCGCGTTGCATTTTGCAAACACTGATCCGAGTTTAATTTTTAAAAAATAGCTGTACCTAATTTTGCACGGTTGCCCGGTCATTCCTCTATGAAATTCACGAGGTCAAGTGACACGGGTCATCCAATAAGCTGAATTAAGACGGTTTGACTCTTGCCACCATATATCACTGTCAGTGTACAACCTCCTTCTTACAAAGACGTAAATGTACGACCATTATAATACCTATGTCCTATATATATATATAGGTATATATATTTATGGTGGTTCACAAAAGTGTTTGACGTAATGCATTTAGACGATTTCTACGAAAAGACATCAACAGGAGACATATACCTACGTTATAAGCCTATATATATAATGTAACACAATGCGTAGTTGGAAATAAATTGTTTGCAAATAAAAAAATAAAAAAAAATCAACTTGAAAACGAATACGTTATACTTTCATTTAACATACGGTTTTGTTAAACTATTAAAAAAGTTATCTGTCACATATATACAAGATAATTCATCAAACATGCTAACCTTCTGTTTTTGTTTAGTGCAATGAGAATTTATTCAAATACCAATTTAGGAAACTTTTGAGTATATTTTCAAATATAAGATTTGTATACGATTTAAAGAGTGTTATGTATCCATATTATGATTTATAAAAAATTAGTGCACACTATTTTTTATAGATCCACTTATAATTAGTACCTATTTGGTAATTTAGTAATTAGATAAGTACTAGAATTTATGAGATTACACATAATAATACAATGTTGTAAGTTTATAGTATATTTATACTTACGATTATAACCGCCTATATAATAAAATATTAGGTATGTATAATTTATAAGTTCATAAATATTATTATTTCAAAGTAAAAAAAGAATTATATGATTTTAATTTTTTATATTAAGTAACTTAAAGCAATAAACACTAAAATATAAGTAATAACATTATAACTCAAAAAAAAAAAATTAGTAATATTATAGTGTAGGTAATATTTACGATTAATCGAAGCAAATCATCACTTACTTTACTTTACGATGTCCTAGCCTCAAAGATAACTTATTGAAAAAAGGCTAAAAAAAAAAATTTGTATAATTGAAATATTTTCTTCAAACATTCGACTGAGAATATTTGAAGTTTACTCAACCTTAAAAGTTACTTGTAATTAATAAAGTAGTCACGCATTCAGATGACCTCCTGAACATAAATATATAAAATATTATATGTATAATATTACTATAAAATTAAATCAAGCTGATTGATGATACCCATCTATTTCATAAACCAATTTTTATAAAATCTTACAATATTCATCTATTTAGTATACAGGTAAGTCCAGTGGCGTAGTAATGATTTTGTTCTGGGGAAGATATATAATTTATTGGTTAAACAAAACATAAAATGCTCACTAAGCCAATTCATTAAACATTAAAAAAAAAATGCTCTGGGGGATCTATCCCCCCCCATAACTACGCAACTGGGTAAGACGGGTGTGTAGATTTTTTTTCATGTTTGAATTCTTGAACCGACTGACAGACTAACAACTGTTTGAAGTCCACTTCATATAACTGATCTCTGTTAGTAATCCTTGCTTGCCAATTCTAAGTAGAAAATTTTAATATATACATTACAATAGGTACAGTGGATATAGGTATCGTATTTTATTCTTATAAATTTAAGAGAGACTTTTTCTCTTGTGATTTCCAACAATTATAGGTTGTAGAAGCCTTAACTAATAGGTTAATTTTATAGCAGATTTTCTCAAGCCGAAGTCTTCTCTTATTTTCCATTTTCAATATGAAAAATCTTGATACCTACGATCTATATGTATGGTATAGGTTGGCACTTCATAATATTCTTATTGTATGTAAAATTGTAAATTATATAAATTACATTCGAAAAACCTGACAGATATTAGCTAAACTCATACAACAAGAAATCATTTTATTAATGCATAGAGGTATTATAATATCATATATATTATTTAAGAACCGAGCCACACAAATACAGAAGGGAACGAAATAGCCGACAAAGCAACAAGAGAAAGCTGCATTAACAAATAATAATATAGGTACAGCTGCTGGATATCTTAATATTCTGCCATAAAAATACATATTAAAAACAACCCGAATATTTTATTATTTTTCATTTTGTCAAAGCTACTGGTTGAAATAACAGGCTAAACTAGAAAAATTAAAAATTCAATTCATAATTGACAAGATCCAAATCTTGGCGGAACAGAAAAAAAATTAATTAACCACCGTTTGGATAAACCGTATAGAAAGCTAACTGAGAAGTCGTTATAACCAAAGAGGAACCTCATCCTTAGTGTCCTGTAGGATTATTTTTCTATGTCAAACATAATGTGCTATCAAGTATTAACAGTCAACACATCAACAATTTTAAAAATACAACATTCCACCCGATATGGACGAAACATTAGGACTAGACATTGAAACATCTCAAATTCATTAACCCTTCTAAGAAAAATCAACTTATACCTATAGTAATAGTTATTATACTATATATTTAACAAATGTAGTTGAATAATATAATAGATTTGTGTTTTATATACTTATAGTTAACTTTACTATGAATTTACAAATAGTTTATAATATAAACATTGTTAATTAACTTTTGTTGTCGATGTTCGTTTTTGTTCAATAAAAATACATATACTCCGACACTCATCCGCAGTAATGAATGTATCTTTTTTATTAGATATTTATTTACTATATATATATATATATTTTTTTTTTGTGGAAAATTTATCAACTCAATCTTTTTTTACACGATTTGATATTTTTCTTACAAAGAAAAGAAAATTAAGTCTAATAGTTTGTAATTTTCTTTACACAATGCAAAATAAGTACCTACCATAAATTATTTTTTTCACACAATACCGAGTTTCATCCGCTCATTAAGTTTTATTATGAATTATGATAACTATATAGTATTAGGATATCTCACAAATAATAGTAACTAAATATCTATGAATGTATTTATCTTTTTCGTGAAAAGTTATAAACACCGTGTTTAACTATACAATACATTATACGAGCAGTTCTCATACCTACTTACATATTATATACACTATTATAATACACGTTTATATTTTTATTTTTTTATTTAAATATTTTTTTTCGCGGAGATTATTCTTCGTTTAATCCGATCGGTATACGTACCATGAAGTTTTTATTATTCGATTAGGTGCTTATATACACACACGTGATGCGTAACTACCTAAATATACGAACGTTCTGACGCCATTGGCAAACACAAATGACGTGTTCATAAATCCGTTCTTAAGCAGCTCAAGAAACGACAAAAAATAAAATAATTACCGCCTACAAACATCACATATATAAATATATAAACCTTATTATACGCAGCAGTGTACACGCAGCCCATTGTGTATTTTATTGTGTAAATTGTAAATATATTACATAACTTAACATTATATTATTATAATATAATGGAGATCGTTTGTGCTGCATTGTACCAGACCTGCAGCGACTTATATAGTTTGTATTATTATTATTATTATATAGGTAGGTATAATACGAATGAATATTAGATAAATTGTATATAATATAATAATATCCACACAAAAAGCGTGTTTCGTACCTATATTACTGGTCATTTCTGGTGAAATATTATAATATAACAATAATTTATAATAAAGTTACACCTCCGAACCACTACAATATGCTCGAGGTTCCGTATTCAGTACCTATAATATATGTAAAGAATATTATTATAATGCACCGCATGGCTGCATAGGATGTATATAAATACGACGAAAATGGTAATTATATTATAATATTGTATTTTATAGCCATCAAAACTCAGAAGACGAGTAGGTAGGCATATAGGTATGATATTATACATAAATGACATTGAGATACGACACTGAAAATACAATACTATACACTATACAACTAACAGGTATAGTTGTACTAAAGATTTATGTAAAAAAAAATCGTGAACAGTAGCTCTGACTACTGTGTTTTTACACGTACTCGCAATGATAATATTTATCTTCCAGCACTCATAACCCTATACGGCTCGCTTCGTCAGTGATTTTCGATGTTGTCCTAATATACTTCCAAAAAATTACATTAGTTTTTAATCAACGAACAATTGAAGTTACAGCATCACTGGTCAGTTTACAATGAAATAATTTATTATATGACCGCACTCTATCACTCTGGTAGTCTGATAACCCGAAGAAGGGGTTCACATATAGTTATTCGGGTTAACTAATAGCTACAATTCGCATCTTTTAAAATACAGATACCTACATGGCTACATAAATACCAATAATAAGTTTTGCAAACCCATTCAACTAATGCGTCTGACGTCTGTGCTTATTTTTTTCACAATAACCGTAGCCTAACTTTCATCTTAAGGACTTGACGCGTCACGTTAATAATATTGATATTAAATTAGTTTTTATTATTAATTTTAGTAGGTGTTCTTATTTATTGTTTGTAATTGCTATTATTTTGTTATAAATAAAAAAAAAATTTTAATTTAAAATTTAAATCATCAGAAAAGTTGCTCTGCTATATATAATTAATAGGTTTCAATTGGAACTTATTGTAAAATTCTAATAATATTTTACTATTTATTTTTATTTTATTTTAATTAATACAGTATGGTAAAGGAATAACTAGTTTTTAACAAATAATATCTCATATTATATCTACCTATCTATAGTCTGTACCTATAACTATATAACTATTATATTATATTAATATGATATCATGATTCATGACGTATCGTATTATTATTAACTTGTATAAGTCAATACCACTTATGTACCGCATAGTTTGTAGAGTGGTGAAAATATATTAATTATCATCATTATAGCTGAAGAGTAATCTAAACATTTTTATGATTGTATTGTAATAAAAAATAAATATGTATGATGTATGTATGTGTAATATTAAAAAGTTTCAAAACTTTTGGCTATATGATCAATTTATATTATATATTTTTTTTTTTTTGATACAACATACAACAAAATAACCCCAAAATTATTATTTTTAATTTAATAAGCATTCATTAAAATTTAAATAATAACATATGTTATGAAGTGTTATTATTTTAAAAATAATTATTCTTTATCCACAATTCAATAATCTAACAATAGGGAGTAGATAAGATTATAATCTATTAGATACTAACTAGCAAATTATAATTACACATATTTAAGTATTGATAATGAAATCTATGAAGGAAATATTTTAGAAAGTGTATGCCCCTGGCCCCTTCCTTTATTGAAAACTATGAATACGTCAGTACTTATAATACCATGTTACATTTCACGAATGCCCCAAATACGACCACTATCAAACGGAAAATGTAACAACGTTTTCTAATTAATACGTATTAAACACATCAGACACAATGTCTAAACACGAAAAATACAAAAATAATATTTAAAAAGCGGGCAAGTGGGTATCGCTCTGCTGTACATTATGTGCCGTGTGGATCACTATTATAGATTATAGGAGAGTTAAATTTGAATCCAATGATAATTATCATTGTATACGAAAAATGATTCTGAACGAAGATGATTTGTCAGCCTAAGATATAATTTACAGTGGTTGGTGAAAAAGGTGGTTTATGTTTTAATGGTCTGAATACACCAAAATTTAAGTTCTTTTATAATTAATGTAAGCTAAACTTATGAAAAACCTATTGTATTAAATTTTCAACTCTTAGCTACTTCTACAAAAATTTGTATGAATGAAACCTACAAAATGATTTGCAAATATTCATGGTTTTGACAAATTGTTGTCAATATTTGAACTTCAAATGCTATCAAAAAAAATTGTGCCTATCTATTCTTATAATTTCTTAATCATTATAAGAAAAACTTATGAGAAACTTTGCATTAAATTTCCAAGTATTTTGATAGGGCCAAAAAAGTTTATTGACACTTCAAAAAAAATTTCAGAAAAATTGAAAATTTCAGTTGTCTATAAATAGCTCGAAAAAATTCAAAATATTTTGAAATTTAAATCACGTAAAAAAAAACGCCAATTTAAATAACTGGTAAAATTTTCAAGTATCTACGACTTATACTTTTTGAATAATAACAAATATTTAAAATCGTTTGAAGATAAATCGGTATCTTTACGCTATTTCGTAAAAATTTAAAATTCAAACGCACTTAAAATTTTTCCTATAATGATGTTACGAGTTTTCTCTATAGCTACTTGAAGGAAAACTTTGTTGTATTTTTAATTCCTTAGTTATAGACAAAAAAAATTTATGATTTTTCAACTTCAAAACTACTTGCAAATTTTCGCGTTTTCGATAGATTTCGTAAAAATTTGAACTATAAACGCTTGTAAAAAAAAATTGTGACTAACGATTTTTAATTTTTTTTAGGTACAATAAAAACAACTCATATAAGGAACCTTGTATTAAATTTTCAAAACTTTTTTATCCAAAAATTTTTTATCGACACTTGCTATCGGAAACCACCCCCAAAGTTTGAAATTGAAGCATTAATTCGACACGTTTAAAAGTATATTATAATATGTAATAAATAACAGTAAAAAAGTCCATCTGGTTTGTTTTTTTTAAATGTTTTTTTGTTAAGAATATTGTCGAATTTACAAAAACGGCGTGGGTGCTGATACCTATAATAATATAGTTAGATAGGTACCTATTTAATACGAAAGTCTGAAATAAGTGAAGTATTAATCAATAAAATAAAACTAACATTAATTTTTACTTTCCCGGTCATACACTCATACTATTCTAAATAATATAGAGTGGTGGGCATGATGAAAAAACCATATTGCCGAAAAATTAAATGAAAATAAAAGATTGTAACTGCAGCGCTATCTAGTATATAAAATAAACGGCAATCCATAGCGAATATAGAACACACGGAAAAGTTCAAAATAACACCAAGAGATGGCAATAGCATTATCGTTTAAACCCTTCTATAACAATAATACAATATCAGCTATACCTAATCTACTATAAAAGGAAGACCCGATTTTTTGTCACGCATACAAATCCATACGACCACACCATTCAACGTATCGTTACCAAATTTTTTACAGTTATATACCTGACAGTCTACTGCAGAAGGTTTTAGTACCACTTTTTTTCAGGAAACATGTCGAATATTTTGACATTTTCAGATTTTTACAGAAATATATAATTTGTATTTAAACACGCACTATTCAGTGGGAAAACGAATCATAAATCAATATCTCTAGATCTATATATCTCTCCTACAAAATTTTAATTTCGGCGTATATGTATTATATATTATAATTTAAAATACATTAAAATAATTATTGTTTAAACCGTACCTATAGTTAAGCAATCGCCCACGATCCATCTCTGCAGAATGTGTATATAGAGTCGACGATGAATCAATTATTATTGTCGACGTTAATAAGATGTGACAACGGCTCGGTGCTTTGAAAACCGTCTTGCGGAGTTTGAAGTGTAGATCACTGTGTTCCAACTACGACTAACGTCTTAATCTTGAGAGTTGAGACTCGAGTAGTTCAGATAGGTTAAACGCATCTAATAATAATAATAACCAATAGGAAAGTAGTACTGTAAGTCTTCAGCTCGCTGATTGGCTGTATGGTGCGAAGACCTACAGAACGGCACGCCCAATGTCGTTCTTTATAATTAGGGCTAATATACATTTTGTTTACCAAAATATGCAAAAACAAATTTTTATTATTTCTAGAACATTATTATTTATCATAATTCAAAATGTATTATTATTACATTAAAATATTAAATATTAGTTTATATAATCACATTGACAATAAATATTAGTTTATATTATGATTATTAATAATTATTGTTATTTATTTATAACAAAGCCATAATATTATTATAATATAATAGGTATATTTCCCGGGTGTAACAATAATAATATTAACGTGAGAAAAAATTTGTTTTTGTTATCTATAAGTATATTTATGAGAATTTACAAACTCCTTAAATTATACCTAATTATTATAAATTTATATGTTATAATATAACAGGATTTGAAAGAGCACCACAATTTGCAAACAACACAATCATAATATTATAATAGTAAGTAATTTCATACGTCAATAATTCATATAGTGTATCGATCTATTAAAATTGTTGTCACCGTCAGCTATGAGCTAGTGCGTCGCACACGACGGTCTAATTTTTAAAGTAATAACTTAAGCAAAAATGTATTAAGGATTCATTTTTTTATTTGATAATAAAAGTTTTTACTTAGAAATTAGAATCATGCCTATCAATATTTAATATTCTATAATTAGGTATTAAATATTTCGAAGTAGGTATTCGTATTTTGTTTTATTTCTCGTTTCTGAAAAGTTTTGAAAATTCAACTGACACTATTTTTCGTATCATTAGAAAGCGATATATTATAATGTCAGAACTAAATATAGGTCTGGGTTGGTATTTTTTTTTTAACTCAAGTATTATAATAACTTTTTAACTTTGTTTACGAAATCGTACTGAATCGTTTTGCTCAACTATAGTGTGCCAATAATTATTTGTCATATGCTCAATATATATGCAGTGTTCGAAATAGTATATAGATAAATACGACTAAATAGTTTATAAATGTGCTAAATCGTACTGTATAATATATATATACCTACGGACTTTTGTTTTTTATTCATACCAAAATACCAAATCATACTCAGACGTGTCGCGGTAAATCCATTGTTGAGTTAGGTTATATTGTTATAATGTTGTACCATAGACTTAGAGCTTTTCTTGGTTATAAATGTTATAATAAATTGAGAAATACAACGGCGGCTATAATAATACTCGTAATTCTATTAGAACGGGGCCGTACTAGATACGATCTACTCAAAACTCACGGTGGTCCTTTGTTCGTACCTACCCTTAATTGTGCAGAGCACCTTTTCCATCCGACCGCCTTTCCTCTGAGGCAGTAGTACTAAATTTAAAGCGTCGTCGTCGTCTTTTTCCAGCGCCGGGTTGAATCTGCTGTTTCCTTTGCCGACCAGACCGCACCGGTCACTGCTGCAGTGCCGCAGTACTCGAGGCCGTATTAACCATTATAGTTACTATATAGTGTAGGCACTGTGTCTAGTGCCTACGATAAACGGAAGGCCTATGAAAATATGGCTAAATAATCTAAAAAATACATTGTAAAAACATTAAGGTCTTTAGCTTCACTTAAAATCTAAAAACAGCCTACGTAAAATGTATGATCAAATTTTATTTACATCAGCGCTAAATTTTTGAATGATGCGCCACACATGTCATACGATATAAGGAAATTGTTTCTTAAATAATGGAAATGATTATTTATTTTTTCTCAATTTTATCCGACGGCGTAAGCGTGGTCATCTGTTCACCTTCCTAGTTCCTGCAGCTTTCCGAGGCGCACCGAGCCCTTGGTCGTGGTATGTTCACCACGCAATAAAACCAGTCGTAGTAAGGTGCCAACTTTCCGTCGATTAACAGCCACCTTCGGATGAAAAATTCGAATTTAATGATGTACCTTTATTGGTATATTTAGTATTGGATGTAATGAATAGAGTGACGAACAGAATGGTTTAAATCATGAGAAACTCAAGTACTATAACGTTTTAAATGTCTTTTCACGGTTTAATCATTTTTATGCATAACTACTATAACATGTAAAATCAACGGATGTTTCCTCGGTAATTCGTGTATATAGATTGTAAGAGTTAAATACTTTAAAATGTCACTGTTTGGTTGAAAAAAGGATTAGGCTTCAAGTAATCATTTTAAATTAACCTGCAAGGTTTAAACCAGGGCAAAAATTTTTTTCAAATTTGTTCGAATTGATTTTTAATTAAGTGTATTGTGTAATAACTTCAATAAATTTTCAAGAATGTTTTTGGTATCTTGTACCTATTATTATTTTCATTTTTTTATAGATTAAGTTTTTTTTAATTTTATTTAAATATCTAACAATAAAATATAAGAATATGATTTCATATACTTTTAACATATTTTGTTTGAAAGGATATTTATGCAATTATCCATACCTAGGAAAAAATTTTATCTTTATACATATATCTTTACAGTTATCATTAATAAGGCTATATGAAATGATCTTTGTAGTCATTTAGGTGTGGTAACTTATTCAACCATATATAATACCTATATAGGTAATAGGTGTATAATTAATGATAAATATTGTTGTTATTTATAATTATCCGAAATTTTTAACGAAATTTTGGGTAAAACTTTGAAAAAAAATGTTTAGTTGGTAGGTAAATTTGGTATACATATACATAGTGGGTAATTTTTTATCTCGTACTCTTCCCCCACCATAAATTTCGTATAGCACTGCCCATAGATATTGGGAGTATGTATACCTATACTTATAATACAATAATTTCAATAGTGTACATAATTATAATAGTACGCACTTTGTAAGCCATATGGGACGAACACCAGCGTAAACAACGAACAGAGCATAGCTATGTGGTCTGGAACGGGAACAGGATGTTTTTCACCGTCCAATCCAAGGAAGTATATCATTGGCCGCAGGTCAAATATAGAAGTTCACCGCCAGCTATAAGTGTGTAAAATGCGACTATATACGCGGCTAGTGATCCATATGTATTACAATATTGCTTGAAATGAACTGTCATATGGTTAACTGCGGTAGTAGGATAAAGTAAACGCAGAGTGCCACAGGCCTTAAATGGACGGGATAGTAATTATTGCCATATAGATTCATTACATCGTACAAGAAACGATAATAATAATAGTAATAACGATTTACGTACGTAATAACAAACCTATACGTTATACGCATAACACACCATGTGTTTAGTGTTCACATAAGATATAATATTATAAAGACGATACAGGTAAATTCGGTCGTTCGGACTCACCTCTATGACGATATTATGCTTCAAACGCCACGCACGATAGCAATGGATGTTTTTTCTCTTTTACTTTTTTTTTTTTATTGTTAACATCCCAAAATAGATTTAAAATATTATACGGACTTTAAATTGAGACATCGATACGCGACATGCACACGCGTATTAACAAAATATTAATGAATTATTTGATCGTAACATACGCTGCACGGCTGAATAACAGTGTACCTATAGTATAAAGTACTGTGCGGATGACGCCAATTATTGGAGTCATCCGCATATTATGTGAACCATGCTAAATGACCTAGTGAACGCGTTAAATTAATTTTTCGTTTTTGAATGTTTAAATTATTTGTATCACTGTGCGGTCGCCATGCTCGCTAATTATTCATAACGCCACGGACCAAGGTAGACTAGTACGGCGTTTCCTACGATGGCCGAACTTACTGGTATTAACCTAACCCAGCGCGCGGTTATCAAACTGTGGTACGCGGATGGCCACATAGCAGTAGAACGGAAAATTAAAAATAAATATTCGATTTTGATCTCATTGAAAATTTGTTATTTAATTCATATCTTATTTTTAAAAAACTAATAATAAATAAAAACAATTATATCGTAAAATTGTACTGCCTTATTATTTAAAATGAATTTATTCAACTAAATAGTGAAGTATTTAATTGTACAATTTCGATCGTTCTATTTTTAGTCATTATTTTAAAGGGAATGAAAAAATAAAGTTTAAGAACCACTGACCTAACGGTTAGGACTTAAACTATTGATCGCCCGCATCGCAGCGTCCTCCGGAGACCGGGTGCGCGCTCGCAGCTCATACTCAGGCACAGACACTCTCACGTGGGCTTGGCGAAAGTGCAGCATTGGCGTTCGTTTGGTTTTGAAACGGAGGTAACGTTATAATAATATCATTATTAATATGTAGCAGCCCACGTGTGAGCAACTGTTGATTGATATTGAGGTAAGTAAGATGAAGTGAAAATAAAAGTTGTTAAAATATTTCAAAGTGTTTTAAAATCGAAAAAAGATAACTAAGTGTTTAGTAATTTAAAAATTAGACAAAGTCCCCAGGACTAGATTATTACACAGTCTGGGGTGATGGTTCCGTTCTAACTCTGAGAAACCACCACTTCTAAGAATAATAATATTGTATGCAATATTTTAAGAAAACAAAATTGTGTCATATTGCAATGAACCTGCAATGAAGTGAGACATTTTATGTCTCACATAAAATGAACCACGCTCTATCACAGACTAATCGTTACACTTTTCGATTCTGTGTGCCAAGGCAGATAATTTCCCGTTACCATGGGTAACTAGGTAACCAAGGTAACCGTAACATAACATAACACTTTTAGATTCTGTGTGAAAAGGCAGATCGTAACGCTTTTTCTGTTACGCGACTTCCGTTACGCTTTTCAAATCTATGTACCAAAGAAAAGACATAAAAATGTCAAAAATTTGTCCAACTTGACACGGTACGCAACGGTCGCCAGTACAAACTACAAAGTACAGGCACCGCAGCGACCGGTCGGCACCTTATCAACCGCCACCACGGCCTACGACGATACGACTTAGTTGACTCTCCCACCAACGCCCCAAAGGCTAGGCGGGACGGGAAGACAAGTCGCGCCGGACGAGTATCAGCCGCCGGCGATCGCTGTCTGCGACACGCAACGTCAACGCGACAACACGGTGTTATGATCGCCCGTGTTTTAAGAACGACTACCGACAACCATACCACGTTGGATACGTCAGCCCTCGTCCGACCACGGAGATCGACCGATCATCATCTCCGTCACCAGTACATCATCGACAACGGTTACAGCTCAAC
>VUJU01003013.1:0-30376 GCA_009835225.1 Aphis craccivora | reverse complement strand
AAAAAAAAAAAAAAAAACACACATCATTGTAAAATCAATACATTCTTCACTCCGTTCAGAATCTAAAATAATATCATTTTTATTACAATAATCGCTGAAAGCTATCGCATATTATTTTTATATACGATTATTTTATGTAATTGTTTCAATTTAAACAAAAAAATGTAATTTAAATGTTGTGTTTAATATATTTTGTTTGGATAATTCATTATCTCAAAACAAGTGTATAATTATAATTCTCAAAAATATTAAACTATATTTTGGAGTTTGGGCCTGACCGCATAATCAATACTATAAAATATAATATAATGAATATAATAGGTATTATAATATTTATTGTACTAACCTGCTTTTGGTACTATGATATTAATGCAGTAGATTATTAAAAACAATATTTTTGAACTCCGTTATTAAAATCATTGATACTACACGTGAAAAAAAATAAGTAAGTTGTTAATTATTAACTAATATGTGTGTGATAGTAGGTACCTAATAAACTATTATGATCCGAATACTGCATACTTAATTCATATAATATTTAAGGGAATGATTTTTTCAAGTGTTAACTGTTTTGTAAATTGATAAACGCATATTTTTATTATTTAATAGGTACAACAGCTTAAATTATTAACTACACAAGGACTTAGTTTAAACCACTATAAGGTTAATCGAGTTTTTCCTAAGAATAATAATATTCACCAGTATAGTCAGCCTGGTAAACTAAAAGCTATAATGAAATATAAAGGCCCGAAAAAAATGTCCTTGACATTTTAAAAATACAATACATTTTATTAAAACACTTCCATTAATAAACTTTTACTAATATGGAAATATAAAATGAAATGTATATTATAATCATTGTTCGGGACTTAAAGCATTTGTAAACATCAAAATAAGCGTTAAAATATGCATTAAAAATCCACAAAATATACATACAAAATCTAAAAATATGCATTTAAAATAATATGTATTATTCAAGCATTAGTATAAGTAGTAAAAATAAAATAGGCGATATCGTTTTCATAAAAATAAAGTTATTTATTCGTACACGAAAATTATAAAAAGTTGTGAATATAGCAAAAACATACGAATATAAGATTACATTATTATTATTTTTTTCAATTCAATGCTTCACTTTATTTTTCTGATCGGTTAAGTAGAAGTATGTAGATATAGTTTTTGTTTAAAACTTGAAGAATTTTTTAAAATATGCGAGTAACCATGAATTAACTTAATGTAAAAATAATTTTAAAACTGATTATTTTGAAATAATAAGATAACTTTAAATCATAAAACAAAATTCTTATTTGAATAATCTAACCTGATGACATTATGTTATATACTTATAAATTATAATATGTAATATCATCGCAAAACTGACCCAGGAAATCATTCGCTTAATAACAAACTATGAAACTATTGAATCATTTGAAACTATACAAAATAATAAATAATAATTAATTACACAGAATAAAATTACGGAAACTAAATACTATATTTCTATCATAGAATTGCAACTTAAAAGACAAATTCATAATCTATATGCATAATATTATTTAAATAAACTTTCAAATTTTCAAAGTAAATATTTAATTTTCATTATATTATAATTATTACGCATTTATATATACATAAATAGATGTATATAATTTTACATCATACATATTTTTGTATGCAATACTTTCAAGTTCGTTGAATCCAACAGCAAGGCCCCTATTGGGTTGGGCAAATGGGGCTCCAGTGTCCTCGTCCGAGCCCATGATTTTTAAAAAGTGAGAAAACCTAACTTTACCTGATACATATAGTATAATTATGCCTTGTTCACACTGTAATAAGTAGCATCTGATTGTTGATCCAATTTTTAAGAACTTGCAATTTTTCTTTACCCTGGACATCAAAAATTCTCATAATGACACACCTAGGCCCTATAAAGAAAATTTAAACTTAAAATACAACGTACGTTAAATATTTCAATAAGTACTTTACGGGGTTTCTGTTTCCTATACAGACAAGAAACACGCCAAGCAAAAATAATAGTATATCACTGAAAACATTTTATAGTTATACAAAAAACAGAAGTGTTTAAGGCATTCACGAATATTATATCGATAAACTATACAATATAATATATTGTATTTAAGTAACGATGACGTAATTAACAAGTGAAAAATAAAACACTTAAAATGTAATATTTTTATATGAAATAAATAATAATCTATCTAACTATGTGTATAGTATTATTATACGCACAATATTAATAAAAAGATGACCACTGAGTTTTTTAATTCTCTATATGGGTATAATAAAATATTATAATGCCGGAAATAACAAACATTTTAAGAGTATAATACTTACATATGCCGAAAAGTAAAAAAGATTCAAATTTAATTTAAATTTATTAGGATGGCCATTTTTCTCGATAAGTTTTCATGTAATTCATTATTTCCGGGACAAATTAATCCCAAACCAAACTACCATAAAATAGTAGTTTTAACAAACATACACGAAATAGGGCTTAAGTAACGACACAATATTGTTCATTTAAATATAAAACGGATTTCAGCAGACAGACTTCAGAGTTAGAATAAGAATCATTTTCACTTAGATCTTCATAATTATTTTATATTATTCTTATAGTATTTTCAATCGGTTTATGTATTTTTCAGTAAGATTAATATGGTCTGACCGTATACAATGAATGTAGCATTATATTTTTATGTTTTCGATGGTGATAACCTTTACGGTTATTTAAATTCGTCGATATTGAAAACTGTCGTTAGATCTCCGATTTTATGTTAAAAAATAATATTATAATCAATACAATGATGTATCGCGAGCGCCGTTTTTCCGGATATCACGCGCCCCAGTGTAGATTGTTTTGCGGGACAGTCGAGATAAAGGCGCGCCGTTTTGTTCTTTTTATTTTACACCCACAGTCGTCGTTCGTCGTTATTATATTATTATTGTCGTCGTCCACGATTATAGGATTTTTAATAGTTATATCCAAAGCTACACACACGAAACACGCGACAATGAGCTTTCATGCGTATACCTTTATGTATATATTATATATATAATTTATAAGTATGTTGTATGTTGTCTAAATGAGATTTAGACAGTGTTCGAAACGCGTGTAAAAGTCGCTGTAAATCTTTTAGAAACGGTTCACGAAACTTGCACAATCACGAGCGCAATACACGCGTAACGTCTGCGGACGATCGCATGTACCCGTTGCGGCTGGTGTCGGCGCACTCACGACGCGAGCAATAAAAATAACGTCTCTATTGTTATATTATTGTTCTACAACTGCGAAGTCATCCCGAAACTGATCGAAATAAATGTTACGACTTACTACAGTCGTCGCGAATCATTAATCACTCGCGAATCGCGTTGTTTTTTCGACGTGTAGATTTCGATTTTGACTCGCCGTCGGCAGACTTCTCAAAACGAACTTATACCTACGTATGCGGGTGCGAACAACGGGCGCAACCTTTTAAACGGTCTTAAACGACAAAAGACAGTATGCTCGACAAAAAAAAAAAAACATATTATATAAAATACATTTTATACTAGCCTCAATGTGTGCGATGTGCGGCGAGACTTTGTGAGTGGACGGACTTTATGCCGTAGCGGTGCGTCCTGGTTTTTCTTTATCGGGGCCGGTTTTTAATCTTTCGGCGCCCACGTTTACACAAAGGACGCTGAGCAGTCGCTTTGAATATTGTTCTCGTATCGAGTTTATAACGCGCGCGAGCATATTATTATACCAGCTATTACGATCGTTTGACGGCAAAATCCACGCTACGATATTATGCGTTTGCGCTCGTCGTTTTACGGCGTACCGCTTCAACTCCAGTACAGGACTATTATATTATTACAGCAAGATCAGAATGTGGACGATATTATATTATTATCGTCACTACCGGGAAAAAGACGTTCGTGTTTCAATGTTTTACGACGTATATTACGTATTATACGCGTCATTATTATAATTATTATTATCGTGTTTAGGCCCTGGAGTTGTGGGGAGGAGGGTGTAAGACCGACATAAAATATCACAGTACGGCGTAATAAGTAACACTGACGTATACTTATACAATCTTGATATTGTAAATTATGATATTATAATATTATATCATATAAGCGAACGCTTGTCTACGAGTTATAATCGAGTCGTCTAACGGCGCCCGTACTCGCGACGAACCTTACGTTTATAAAATAAAATATTCGTGAATCGTTTTGGCCAAGTGGTTTTTATTTTTCCGAGAACCTTAGAATTCTTAGAATTATTTATAATGAGGACGTAGTGTATAATTAAGCGCGCATGATGTACGACGTGCTGTGGGTCGTGCGCCGTGCCCGTGTGCAAGGATTGTTTCCCCGTCACCCGAAAGTTCGTGTGTATAATAATAATATTATCACAGCTGGAGATCACGCGACGGGGCCACGTCCAAACCGTAGCGGATGCAATGATTATTGGTCTGGCTTTATTTTAGAAATTCGAGTCCGACGAGTGGCCTTCCAAATACGATGTCCTATAACGAGTTGATGTGTTTTATTTTCGTCTTGAATACAAAACACCTGTGTTTTTACACTCATTTTTGTTAGTTAATTAAACAACTACAAAATATAAAACGCTACCTTTACAATATAATATTATTGTGCATAATGTTTTTATCAAATTATTATTGATATACCGACGGTAAAATTTCAATGATAAAAATTAAAAACAGAACATAAAAATATACACTTCTTGTCGTTATGTCGAATGATCTTCTTAAATCACATTTAAAATTTTTAATTTGACTTAAAAATCCTTAATTGTTTAATAATATGTATCATATATTGCTCTATATTTATAACCAGTGTCATAAGTCTTACAACAATAATTAATATTATTGGAGACATGAACTTAAACACGGTAAAGTATAGTGTTCCTGATGTCCTCGATATTTTCTTTCAGTGTTTATTATTTTTTTAAAAAATATTTTGAATTATATACAATATCCAAACAAAATGCAAGTTATACATAATTTAATTTTCTAGTAATAAGACAACTTCATCGATGATTATCGGTTTGTTCAGTGAAAATAATGGCCACACAACATTTTCAAAAATATGGAGTAACCTAAAACAATTCAATCCAGGTAATTCAATTTAAACGTCAGAACTTTCTTTTTTTTTGAAAGGACACATTGAAAAACTTGTATTTTTTAAATCAGTATCTACATAAATACCTAATATGATTTAATATAACCACATCAATGATTTTGTATCAGGATTTATTTCAAAGATCGTTATCTCACTTCAAAGCCATAAATGGAAAAAATTTGAGATACGTTATTCAAGACACGCTTGTGGTAAGAGATAACACAACATCACAATTACAAATGTTATAAACACTAACTCCCAAGTCACAGGTACCTATTATTAAAATATTTTATCTAAAATTATTCTACTACAAAATTTACAAATTAAATTTATATGCTTCATAAACATCGAAATAGTCGCATACTCGCATAGTTTAAATAGGTAATGCTACACTCTCAAGTGTAGTATAATAAAATATCATAATGATAACAACAAGAATTAAATTTCTTCAACACCAACACAAAATATTATGTTATACATCATGTGCTGTACTCACGAGTGGATTTCGCTTCGTCAATGTATCGCGATGCAATTATTATTTTATGCTCGTGTATAACTTTCGAATACGACGTCTTTTTCGCACACCATAATATTATGCTATTATAATTCTAGACCTATACACGAGTATTGTGGTCAATCAGTCGAGATTATAATAGAAAGAAAAAACGATTCAAATAATACAATAATAAGTACATTATTCGTCATATCCGGTCGAAACAAGCGGGTGTTATTTTATATAATATACATATTTATTCGTCGAATATGACGTATACTAAGAGTTACATAAAAAATTGACTTCTGACCAATTGGCTAAAAATGTAGTGAGTTTATTATACATGCCTCAATTATGTTTTAACTGGTAAAACATTTGTAAAACAGGTCTTAATTTAACGTTTATTATTTTAATTTACTAAGTAAGCGTATGTTTTATATCGGACCCTTTATAAAAATATATTATTATTACATATTTTCCAAGTTGAGGCGTAATAAATACAAACAAATCGTACGCTGGTCCACATCATATAATGGTGTAAAATAAAGTATAACATTATTAAGTGTCGACGGCGTCACGAGAGAGATTCACATTACTCTTTCCGCCATAACGTAGCGAGTAATGAGATACAGATACTATATACGTCGTATATCCACATAAAATAAGAATAAATAATAATAATAATAAACAGAGTGGCCTATTAATTGCAGAGTAGCTACTTTCACAGTGAATTTTATAACACCTCATTAATAGAAAATGTAAAAAAAAAAAAATACGATTTTAAACGTTATACTCGCGCGCACCAGGGCCGAATGTGGTTCTCGAATTGCTGCAGTAGAACAGTCAACAGTCAACACTATATAATATAATATTACGTTAATAATATTATATATAACGACGACGATGAAAAATGAGTGGACTGGATTTCGGCTGCGGATTAGTAATGCAGTAATTTTTAACCAAAAAATTTAGTTCCTAAATAGTTTTTCCCACCGCCGTTGCATGTGTATTATATATATAAAATATATACTATATGTGTACTATTATAATATATACCGTTTTGATCCGTAGATAATCATATAATTTTTTTTTAACGGTAGGTGTAACATTATTACAGCGTAGACAGGTAATCGGTGGAAAAAAAAGTAGTTAATTATCCCGCTGCTGCAGATATCAACTCGCGAGCTCGCATATACGACGTCGCGTCCTAAAGCACTGCAATGATGACGAATATTAGAAAGTCGTATTATTATTTTTTTTACGACAAGCGTGCCCGCTCATGTCCAAGTCTTCACAAACAAAATAAATAAAGATTTTTTTATTTTTTTTTTTTTTTTAATCTGGGCAGCATTTAAATTTTTTAAAAGTTATTTATTTGCGATTTCCATTTCAAGTTCGTAAGACATAATATGTTATACATACCACATTTACGTTAGAGCAATTTATTCCCGATTGGTTTCTTCAGTTTCATTACTGGATTGATGTGTTCATCGACACAATACGAGTATATCGTCAAACACTATATAGATGTATTACAAAGATATCTGTGTTCTATCGGTTAAATGCCACGAATTTGAGAGAAGGAGATGACAAATTTTGGCGTATAGCGTCGTCAAACGAAACCTAGCGAACGAACACCGAAATCTCGATTCCTTTAATGCAGAATTAGCATACGTATAGGTATATGCATTATACCCGTTGTTCAGTACCGGTTCTATGTCTCGGAGGGCCAGCGATGTGCGTAACTACTATAGTATTAGAGGTCACTTAAAAAAAAAAAAAAAAAATGCTATTTATAAGTCATTTGATGCGCATTAATTATATATATTGTTATTTTATAAATGTGAAAATGGATTAAAAAAAGGAAATATTTCAACTGTATAGATCCATTAAGGACATAATACAAAAACCGAGTCCGCGTAATAATTTGAAATAAGCGGGTGCGAGTAATTTCTTAAAATACTTTTTTTCTTCATCACCATTACCTATTTAATCTTCTTAATAATTTATCACTTTACAGAGTCAGAAAATCTAGCTAGGTTATCAACACGACGGGTCCCCTTAAATAAACTCATCCCGAGACCCCGGTGCCTTTGTACCCCGCGCACTGTCCTGCGGTCTATAGCATCCGGCACTGACTTCCTGACAGTCGTTTAGACGACAACAATAATAATAAGTGGCGCGATGAGAGTCGTTATCATCGCGTCACACGCTCGCACGCCTTATAGTTATTATTATATTATGTACACACACACACACACACACACACACACTACACCACGACTATTACCAGCACTTTACAATATAGGAATTATATTTATATATATTAAGTACATTATACACACACACGCACCATACGGCCACCTGTTTCGGGTCAAGGAGCGCGGCGGCGGCGGCGGAACCGTGAGAACTCTGGGCAGGTGATGGCTACCTGTGTTACTCTCGCATAAATCTTGGCGGCCGCAATCCATTTACACGGAACCGGTCCATTGCCACCGCCGCCGCCGCCAACAGTAATTAACCCGTGACGGTCGCGCGCTCATTACGACCGACCACCGCCTCCGTTTATATTATATTATCGACAATCGCTTCCGCCACCGTCGCTTATCACACGAAATATTACATATTATCTACCGTAACAGTTTTTATTATTTTTTTTTTTTAGATACGACCCGCTAAAATATGCCACAGTTCATTATATGTTATAATATTAACGATACTAGGAAAATATTTTTCAGTTTTTCTACACTTCCTATCGGCACACCCGCGGGGTTCGACGCAAATTTCTTATTTACACGCGAAACGTGAGATCAGCACGCACTCGGTCGACTATACATATTATACTACGTACATATATATTACTGCACGCGTAGGTGTATCGTTTAAACGGTTTTCCGTCCGGACAGGTGCAATGTACCTATACTAGCTCTACATTATGCATATACACTTTAAATGTTATTATTATAACAAACAAACTGTTATCGTGTAAAATCGCATCGTGTGCGTACGAAATTGCAGCAAGTGTATATTATTGAACGATCGTAATTCTTTCGAATAATCGTTATCGATCGATCACGAAATCGTCAACAGTCCATTTAAGCGTCCACGGTTTATAACTATGTATTGAATAATGGTAAATGTCGTACGAAACAGGCACACTTGTAAATTGTAATGTAAAAAAATAGAAGTCTGCAAAACCTGACTTTCCGATGACATATTATACACATGCACGCACAGATATTATAAACAATTATGACGTCAAACGATATGTCGAAGCACAAAAAAATATATGTATATATATATACTTCATAATACACACGTTACGGGTAAGGACTAATATAGGTGCGGTGCGGCCGACAAATTATCGTCCGGCAGGTCGGCCTATTTGCTCGCGGTTCGACCGACAAGGACGTAGCGGTTCCTATGCGGCTGATGCACAGCAGCAACGGCAGTATAATATGTGTGTTATAAATAATATAATGACTCGTCGGACGAAAAACGTATACCTATATTCGTTCGACCGCAATCGTAAATACAAGAAGACGTCGTTATATTAAACGAGTACGTGTATATTATATATATACCGTTCCGCGGTTTTGTTTCGTGAACGCAGACGAGAGACGGCAGCCGACAAAATTGAATCGACGATCGCGTCTATTTTCGGTCGTTTCCGCGCGTTTTTCACACGGTGATCGCGGGCCTTCGAGTATATACAGCCCCGCGACAACGGATCGGCGACGGAGGAGGTCTTAAGAATTCCGAAGAGTAATCACCGGCGATTTGCTACCGTCTGTCATAGTCGTCGCAGGCGATAATAATTCAACTACGGTCCCTCTCGGACGGAGACTGGTGCTAGCGTTCGTCTACACGACTACGCACAGCGATTATATATTATTATTATTATTACTGCTATCATCATCGTGTATTATATACGTATAATATATAGCTGTGACGATGCGTATAATACGCGTGGTAGTGTATAATAATACGACGAGGAGACGTTCTCACGGGAGGGATTTCGACGCAATTAAACCACAGATAGCGTCTCGTAACAGTATTATGTAAAGGAACGTGGTGTGTTTGTTCAGGCATCTCACGGGGGAGGCGGCGGCGTTACGGGCGACGGGTTAAATTCAATATTTGTTCGGGGACCCAAACGAGCGCGCGGGGAGAGAGTGAGAGAAAGAAAAAAAAAACCCCGAAAAACACATTATAATATACGAGTGCTCAATTCTTCGCGCGCCTATGCACATCGACAAAATATATATATACGCGCTCATGTATACATAGATAATGATAATATGATGTGTAGGTACGCGTATTATTATTTTAATATTTTTCTCACACCCCGGCAACGATGACGACGATGACGACGGCGGCGGAGGCATTGCGTTGTAACACAACCTGCTTGGGAACGTGGTCGTTATATTATACACGGTTAAAGGTGTATAAAATATCTGTGTAGGTACATGTGATACTATGTATAGGGCTTGAAGCAACGCGAAGCTCTGTGATACCTATATATTCGATACATCAAGGCCGAAGGGTATAACGTCCATCGGTTGAGCATCACCGCATTATATATATATAACACTATTACGCGCGTCATTATACTAAATACTAACCACTGTATACACGTATGTGGTATATATATATATTTTTTTTTTATTTAAAAAGCTTCCAGTAGTCACTATTATAGCTCAACAGTTAATATATAAGTGTACAAATAATATAACTGGTATTGATACAAGTGAAGGTTGAACGGACATAATATACAACGTAATTAATAATTAGGTATTTCATAACATATTATCATGGCTTAATATAAACCCAATTATACAAGTAAAGAGATTATATTTATAATGTAATAACAATAGATAGATATAGTAATGAGAGAGATTGGAAGAATCAGAAAAATATTAGATAATGTTTTTGGCAACGAGTGCCTTTAATACAGATGAAAGGAGAGTCATTAGTAGTCGTTTAAGGCATTTAAATTAGATATGAATTGGGAAAAGATAGCCTATGGATTTTCCGTATACGCGTATATAATAATCATATGATATTGCAGGTATAGGTGTACGACGACGCGATTTACTATGGCAAACGACCATCGCTTATTTGTTAAGAGAATAACCGTGTCGCGTATTCACATCATACGTCATATATATACTGCTGTTAAATTATTGTGTTTTTTTTTTTTGCTCCAGCTCTTATTTCCCGACAGTTCTGCAATATATTAGTATTAGTGGCGAAAAGCGACTGAAATCCATCAGAGTCGTATTTAAGGATGAGCACTCATTATCCGGCTCATTTTAACATAGCTCGAATATTATAAAGTTAATTGATTATTGTTGTACACTTGTACCCGCAACAGTTTAAACTTACTTTTGTAGTGTTTTGCTCTTGTTATAGTAATTATAATTACAGTAATTAATATTACCTATAAAAACGCATTGCAGCAGAATTGTATGGTATATTTTTCGGGATAATCGGGATCGTGTTAATATTCATGTAGGTTCTCTTAACAGTCTTAACGATTATTTTTTTATTATTACAAAGGTTAAATTGTCAACAAGTCATGAAACGAATGTTTAAAGTATTTAAACACTTTGTATTATATGCGTTTGCATGGCTGTGTACATCACATTCTATTTACAAAACGTAACCGCAATATTATTATTTTCGGTACACGCGAAGTCAATAGTCATCGGTGGGCAATCATTGGCCATACCTAACGGCATATGCCCAATGGGTATACGTCATGGCTAATTATTATAATAAACATAATATTATTTCATGTATATATAGTTGTTAACGTCATCACCGCAGAGAAAATTTGATTAGTATAATATCATATTATTCATATTAATTCCATATCCACACTGACGTGCAAACCGCATTTATAGCTGAAACATAATATAAACATAATATATAATATATACCTATATATGTATCAAAACGAGGTCTTTGGCACGTGTAACTACTATATACTAAATAGAGTCGTTACGAATATAGACCGCGATGTGATAAACACGAATGTTTAATGTAAGTATCTACAGTTTATTATTATATATCTGTGCGCAACGATCGTCGGCGTGTCTGTTGCGTATCAATATAATAATATATAGGTATATAATGTATGTATATGGACAATATTATTCGTTTGTACGCGTTTGTATGTCGTGTGTGCATTAGACGTCGTTTGTATGTTATATTAATATTATTGTTATTATTTTTTTTTTTTTATTCTGTTTCGTATAGCTACGACCCGAACCGGTTGCCCACCGCCGATTTCCTATATTGGAAAACATGCCCAATTTCCACTCGGCGAGAGCGCCGCGCGCCGAGTCATCTAATCGAGTTATGCAAATGCGGACGCGTATGCACACAGGACACGGCGTTCCCACAGTCCGAGTGGCGGGTAATTAACTATATATAACGCGCGCGTACAGCGAGTAGCCGGAGTGGTCTTTCACCTTGTTTGGACACGTGCGACCGGATCGGAGAGTCGTCGAAAATGACGCAATAGTCGCTAATTAGAATAACACACGTAAATGCGGACGTCGTGGTACTCGTTCGACCATACATATATACTCATACTTATATACAGGTAGTTATGTATGTATATACTAATATATTATATATACGTTTATCATTTTCCGTGCTAACGAGTATCTCTCCCCCCCGCCCAACTTTATACTGACCAATGACGCGACAATTTGACCCGCTTTTAACGCGACACGATTTAATAATATACATAAAATTCGTGTATTTTTTTTTTTTAGTGCGCTTACGTGCGAATCAAAGTACATTTTATAACGAGACGATGTCAGTAACGGCGCCGTGCAAATTTTTTTTAAGAATTCATATTATTTATTATACACATCATAAATATAGTATTTAAAGACTGAAAAATGTACATATAGGTACTCGTCTATATTATGTTTATATTAAAATATAGCGATTCGACATCTACTTTGACCGCCACGATGCAACTTCCATGAACGTGTACCTAAAATACACAATAATTATTGATTATATTATGTATATATTGGGATATGCGCGTTTTACAAGAAATTCGTTCGCCCAAACTCGTGTGAAAAATTTCACATCGGGATATTTGTGCTATATCATAGATACTTATTCTTATCATTCATTATCAGGGCGCGTGTAATATTATAATACCGATATGAACCAACGAATTTATTGATAAGTTTTCATTAATTCCTTGTTATCCGTTCATATTTTTATATATAGGTAAGTTATATATTACTATACATAGATATAGAAATCAATAGTTTAAAAACGAAGAATCGTGTTTTGACATGTTATCTTTTGAGTCAAACTTTACAATCTAAACACAATACATGGTTGGTTACATGTATAGTTTTTAGTGAACACGATTTCAAGCATATTGTTTATCTACCAAGTCAGATTTGTTACACTGTTACGATATAACCAAGTATTCGGAAATCTGTGTCTAAAGTTTCGATATTCAAAAGGAAAACATATCAAACAAATTAGCTATTTAGCAATAATGTGAGATAAACTACATTAAAATTTCAATAGATAATATTACAATAAGGATAATAAATTATTAGTTTATAGATATTTAAATCATCAAGAGACGAACTTTATAGCTTTTTAATACACGTACATTTAAAAATATTAAGAAATACCTATAGCAAATTTTGTAAAATAATAAAAAAGCGAAATTAAAAATTACCCGTGATATTATAATACTCTTTTTTAATTGTTTTCTTTAACATTTTAACTTGTTTTTACTTCTTTTATTGTATTTCATTTAACTTTAATAACATATATTAGTTAAATTTTTTAAATTTACGATTTTATTTTTTGAATTGTCCAATATGCAAAAATATAATTTTATTCATATTTTTATCAACCATCATCCATCCCGACATTATATTTATGTTATATAATATTATATTAAACTTGATGTCACATTATTAAACAGTTTATAAATACCTATCAATTATTTTATTATATCAATTTGCGTCAAATTATGCGTTTTAAAGTGCTATAAAATCCAAATTATTCCCAGATTATTTTAATTTTCAAATTTTCAAATCTTCAAAACCGTTTAAATATTAGGTATATAATGTTATTATTATTTATTTAAATCATTATTAAAAATATAGATTATATATAACATTATAAGTAATAAAATATTGGTTAAATACATAATAAATCATTCGTCGATTAGTATTAACATTATAATTTTATTGTTAACAAAAAACATAATTTTTTCCTTTTGGTTATTAATCTAGAAAAACTATGATTTCATTCATTAATATAATTATAATATTTTTTTTATCATATTAATTAAATAGTTATTTAAAATACAGGTTAAATTATTTTAAATAATACCATATTTTATTATTATGTAAGGTAATTATTCTAATAAATTATAAGCCACATGTCAATTAGAATGTAGAAATGTATACGTATGACGTAGAATGTAAATATGCCTAGCAATATTGTACCGTATTTTCCAAATTATAACGTCACATGTCGCAATTTATAACTGTTAGTAAACACCTGCAGGAACCAATATTTGGATGTACAACGTACATTTTGAAGTGTCGAAACCAATTATTTAGGTGCAGCCATTAATTCGTACTTTTGATTAAGAGCAATACGAATACGGAATAACCCAACCCGACGATAATTGCACATTGAAATTTATTTAAATTTTAAATAGTCAATAAGTATTTTGTGAAATGTGAATAGGTAAATAACACTTCTAATGGTCTAATGTCTACCTAATAATACCTATTCCCTAGAGCAGAATAACAGAAGTGGGCGTGATGTGTTTGCATAATGTGTATTATTACTCATAAGTTATATTATATGAGATATTATATGAAGAAAGTTGTAAGCGATTATAATATAAGAGTATGTTTTTAAAAAAAGTACTTAAATCTAATCATTTTAAATAATAGCCGTTAAGTATGGGTATTTGTTTCATAAAATTAGTATTATTAATACTAATTATCTACAATATTTGCGAAGTAATAAGAAAACAAGAATGCATCTATTGTAGACGTCATAAAAGTAGGTAGTTATAAACCTAATCATAATATAACTTTAAAAAGTTCCTGTATAGCATATAACTACGATAGACTAAAAATATATTTGACTGTTCATTATCATTATTATACAGTGTGTAGTAGGTGTACCTATATCGTTTTACTTAAGTTACAGTAACATTTTATTGCAGCATGCGAAAATAGTTGAAAATACGAATTTGCATTATACTATATCCGCCAATATAAATATTATCGATTATAATAATATATTATATAAAATATGATCTTATTTCGCAAAAAAAACACAATTATTTTATCTTTTAAACTTGGCGTGTTTTTATGCAATTATTTTTAGAATTCCACAGTCCATGATCGTTTAATAATATTTTGCGCGTGTTTATAATGCTATAGCAATAATCTTAATATTATATAGGTGAATACAAATATAAATACACACACGAACCTGACATATACGAAGCACTATAGGTAAATATTATGTGTAATATATATATTATGTAGAATACATATTGCGCATTTTAAATTTCCATCTCATTGCACAGTGTGCAGTCACTATCGAGACGTTATAGCCGTTTATGTTTGTTGATTTCTACAATAAAATAAGAAAATGGTGTTTCATCAGACATACTCATTTAAATATAGGTATAGGTACTGCAATTTTTTTTACAATTCAAGAGTTTCTTGCGGTGATACATAAACTACTTTTTTTTAAACAAATCACCTTTTTACTTTAAACAGTTTAGATGTAGGTATACCTACATGATTTTTTTTTACCTATGTGAATAAATCAAAAATCAAATAAGTAGTTGTAGTTTTTGAATACATTTAAAAAATATGAGGTATGAAATTTATATTCGTCTCAGATAGAAACTTATAAATATCTATTTTTATAAATTAATGGACTATTATATAGTAATCAATACGAAATGTATTGGTATTTTATAATTTGTAAACATTATTTTTGAGTACCTATATAATAAGTACTATTCTATCACATATATTTTATACTTTTATTATTTAAATCATTATGTGAAACCGTTGTTAAGGATTATTATTTATTATACAGTATTATCTTGTATATAAAATTTAACTCGGCAATAAATTAGGTACTCTTTATAGAAATTGATTTAAATGAGTTTCAACGTAATCTAAAAAAAAAAAAAAAAACAAATTACACTTTAAAAATAAAAACGTATAAAACGTATACGAAATTCCTTTGACAAAATTCTTACCTTTAAGTTTAATTTGATCAACTCACATTAAACCTATTAAATCTGACAACGCGAAATTGATTCGGTTGAACACAATCTTATCGTGTTGTACATACATCGTATTTCGTGTAAGACCAAAGTGACAACACGTGTGGGCATCGGGGATCCAACTTCATGGACGTGAAATGCTTGAGAATTATTTCACTCGAATTATTAGCGTTACGTTCCGTATTGTAACAATAGCGTGGTTTAAACCACGCCCCTATAGTCGCGCGCGTGACGGGACGCTCGTGGTAGCTGCAAGTTGTAACTTATATGACGGAAACGCCAATAATTTTGTGATACGTGCGTCACATCGATTATCTCAGTCAACATTCACATATTTATTGTATACGATAGGTACGTAGGTATACCTATATAGATATTTATATAGTACTATAGCAGAGCTCTGCACGGTCCGTTTTTTTATAGACCGGACCGGACCGAACCGAACCACATTAAACTTTAAACTACAAAGACGAAACGTGACGAACTATTTTGGTGTTCTAAAACATAACTAATATAACAAAATAACATAACTAATATTATTATTATGTTATTTATTTTACCACTTTATATAAAAAATGTATACAATTAATATCACTAGACCGGACCATACAGACCAAATTTAAATTGAAGTTGAATTGGACCGGAGCGGACCGAACCACATTACATTTTAAATTACAAAGACCAAAAAGACCGGACCATGCAGAGCTCTACTGTATAGTAGACTCGACTACAAATTATTATTTAAGGCTTCTGTTTGCTTAAATCTATTTGTCAATGTATAAATTATAAATTTCGTAGTTTTCGTAGTTTCTTTTTGGTTGAATGACCCAAATTTTATTTCCTTTTCATTCTGGACCCATAAATCACTGACTCATAAAGTTTCAATAGTATAAACCAAAATGACGAACAATTTTTGTATTGTCATACTACATCAACTATTCCAGGGGCGGCCAAACGGTCGATCGCGGACAATTTCAAAGTCGATAATATTAGAATTTATTTTTAGAGCTACGCGCCCTATATATATTTCTTAACAATTATAGTCATTCAATAATAAAAAAAAATTCTATGGAAGTCGATCCTCAAAGGTGAAGTACCTATATTGTTATTAGATCGTGACCAAAAAAAGTTTGACCACCCCTAATAGTTACGTATATTCACTAAATTATTAATTTATATTAATATCGACTAATAATTGCGTGGTATGTAAAAACGTATGTATTTTTACGTATGTAAAAAAAAAAAAATGTTTGTGTGTTTATTTGTCAATATTATTTAGACAATTAATAACTCGATTTTTCATTAACTTATATATATATATATAATCCGAAATAGGCTTCCGAAACTTGCTCCGCACGATGCAATATTTAGTGAACAAAAAAAAAAAAAATAAAAATAATCAGATATATAGTTTCAGAGAACACGCGCGTGACAAATATTTATATTTTCACCACAAAAATATAATATGACGTATAGATAATAATATATAATCGTACTATATAGTTTTATTGCTTCGGTAAACATTATTTTTTTTTAACGAATTATTATAGTAATAACTAATAAGGATTTGTACATACATTGTTTTATTAACAGGTATTATAATATAATTAAGTACCTACCGAGTGCTATTTACTGTTAGCGGTAAATAAACAGTAATTTAAACGTAGGCATATAAGATATACGTATTAATAAACCTATATATTGCTGTAATCGCCTCATGTTTTGTCAGCGCCAGGTGATTTAGGCATCGATGGTATCACGCGACGGGTCTTACTATATCGAAAATAATCACACGTGTCATAGATACCGAAACCTTTTTATATACATAAATTTGTAATTTGATAGAAATCAATATCGTCTTACTCTATATTCGTTATAATATAGTATGAAGAACGGGCGTTGACTGCGATTACATAAGAATGATACGAAACAATACGATGATCGCGATCATACTATATGTGCACACTTCTCTAGTCTATATCGACACACTCGCGTCCTATACATAATTATGATTACCGTACTATTTTCTTAGATCGACGTTCGACTTTACGTAGTACACTCTGCACCCGGCCAATCTAAATGCATGTGAAAATTTTATAATTATTATAATCTATATGACATTGGTTAAGAGTTAAGAACTCAAGAATCACTAATTTGCGTAATTTCGAAATAATTTAAAATAGTTTAATATGATACAAATAATATTGGTTATTTCGTTGCATATTTAAATTTCAACGGAGAAAAAAGCGTATACTTTAATACTGTTGTGCTTATATTTTGTTTAGTATGATGTGAATAGGTCAACAGGTCTTTTGATATTTATTTAATAACATTTACTTTGCGTATAATATTATTATTACAAAATAAACGTTACTAAAATCATGGAAACTTTAAAACACGTTTAATTATTTTTAAATACTGTTCATCAATACGGTTAAAAAAAAAAAGTCGGTAGATTATTTTAACTTGAAATCAATACGTATATAAATAAAAGTCGTTATCGAATTATATAAGATAAAACAATTAATCCAGTATAATATACAACAATAATAACAGTAAGTAAGACTAGTTCGCACTGGTCTCGTTAGCATCACCGTGGTAGTAGTAGAAGATTCTCGTTAGGTTCGGTCACTTATTAATTCTCCGATTTATCGGACGCCGAAGCAATATAACGCGTTGTACGGGCGTTGTCGGCGTTGACCACTAAAACTTCAATTGTGACAGTAATGGACATTGAAAAATCGGTATTATAACTGGTGCGAAAATCCTAAGTAATCGCTTTATATGCTATACCTAGTATTATATACCTATTATAATAATATAATATATATTGTATATTATAATATTTAAACGCGTGAATAATTAATTCGTATCGCCGGATAATAATCTCCGTGGACCGCTATATAATACAACCATATAGCCATATAATAATATAATATACGAGCGTCTTCGTGGCCAATCGACTCGTTATTTATTGCGGTTCTCTATACAATTTAACCATGCATATAATATTATAAATTTATAAATATTATATATTACGCGTATATATACGGTCGTATAAAGAATTCGTCGAATTTATCTGCGCTATAGGTAATAATAGTGATAATATAGTATATAATATACAGCTTTTTTGTACATAGGTTGGTGTATTTAACATTTTAATACGTATATAAACACTATAAACGTATAATATTGCAATATAATGATAATATTATTATGTTTTACATAATAATATGCTATATGTAGAAGTACAAGTACCTACTAGAAAAGAGACGCTTTGGCATCAGTGCAGGGGATATCCGAAAATACCGCCACGATGATTCCATATTATTATTATTATTTATTATGTTTTCGTAATTCGCTAGTATAATAGTATAAAACTGTATGATAATATGCGGACTCGAAGCAGGATAAATGTTTCACGCATGCCAATAAGCATAGTGCTATGAGAGGGAAAAGAAAATCTTTTAAAATAAATAATATTATAAGCATTAATGTCATGAGGTAAGAGTACAGATACGTACCTATACGTAAATTTATTTCATTATAAAAAATATACATTTTTAACCATTTAGGAATAAATACATTGAAGTGCCACTGTTTGATGCTGGGTAATTTGACGAGCGGGTACACGAGTGCAACAGGTATATTATATACTCTCTTATTGTCAATCTGTAATGGCTTCGAGTTAGAGTACGAGTCAGGAATAATTTATTAATCGAGAGATAAAATATAAAGAGGTTATAGGCAATTTATCAAAGTGGCAGTTATCTTTTATAATAACTGCAGTCTATAAACAGCATCCTTGTAACTCCATCCCCGCTAAGCTGAACAAAATGAAGAAGTTAAAAAGTCAATATTAGTTTTAATTTAACACTTGTATAATAATAGGCGATGTATTATTAACGTTTAAAAATTATATAAGACGTGTGCAACAAAAAACAAACTGCAGGCTATACTCACTTCATCACGCAATAACAATCGAACGAGTTTGCGAACGGAAAAAAATCGCGATACATAAGATCGGCAGTATGTAATACACACACACACATAGTTTTTTTTATAATTAATAGACTATATAGAGACATTTCTGACCTATGCCTGTAGAGAAAACTGTATCGAATAATAGCGATAGGTCATTGTTAAAAAAAAAAAAATTAAAGTGAACTTTGAGGACGACTTGTAAAACGTTCTTATTGGAACTTCGATTTACAATAGGAGTGTTTTCGTACCTATCTCAATTCGTAAACAAATAGTTGGGGATCAAATAGTCATACATGTATGGTTTTCGCGAGCCGAATTTCGTTTTTTTCTTTCGCACGCAGATCCGCCACTGCGCATAATATACGCAGAACAATATATATAATAACAACAACAACGCGATAACCGGTCGGCTGGCGATTAAGGTAGCTGCAGGACGCGCATAATATAATATATGTAGCGAGTATGGCGTGCGCTCACTCGCTCGCGCGTGTGTGTGTTTCGCGTGCCCCGACGGCTGCGACGGCAATATTCCTGCTTATTCTTCTTTTACCCGCACACACACACACACACACATATTATATTTATTATACGTATAGTAGTCGCGGGCCGTGGGAACGCGCCGCCCGACCGCTTCACAAACCTTTTATTGTACTTTATTATTATTATTGTTGTTGGATTTGTATATATATATATATATATACCTTGTACAGGTATATTATTACTATTATATATATTGTGTAGCGGCTCCTCACACTCTTCTCGTACGTAATTTTTTTTTTTTTCCACAATATATAATACATCGCTCGTGACGTCGTCTTACACGCACACACACACACACACCATAGCCGTGAGCGTGCACCCGTGTTGTATACAATAATAAAATAATATAATATCGCGCGCGCGCGTGTGTGTGTGTGTGTGTGCCGGCGCGCGCGTACGGTCGCGAGCGGAACGTGCGATACATCTAACCCACCCCTCCCCCCCGCACCACGACGTCCCCCCGCGTCCAGATAGGTGGGAAATATACGAGGTGGCTTTTTATATGATATTATTATTATTATTATTATTATATACATCACGTCAGTCACGCAGCCGCCGCCGCCGATTGATATTGTTATTTATTGTTGTTATACGGTGTATATAATAATATAATATATTATATATAAAACGTTATAAACGTGCACAAGCATAAGTCACCGCCGTCGACACGGGGTGTTGAGAAACCGGCCGCCGCGCCACCGCTGCAGCGTCCGCAACGCGAAAAAAACACAATCGCCATCGTGTTCGTATATTACAATATTATATGCGATCGCCGATCGATTTCGTCCGCGGTTCGTTTAAAATAAAATATCGACGAGTTGGAATGCACGCAATACGCCGCTCTGAAAATGCGCGACGGTGCAGCTTGTCATTCGTTGAACAACGCGTCAATAACAATTGTACCGTCGTTGGTACGCAACGACGACATCGTATTACGACTATTACGCGTCTTATATATTGCATACTTCGTGCGAGTCGTCTGCGATAAAAAGCTACTCGAAAGTTCAAAGCGCTTATCATTTTTTCGAAGCACTATTGTATGTACCTACTCGTGTATACCTTAACAATAGGTACAGCGTGCTCACTACACAGTTTTTCTTAAATCATAAATTTATTTTGATTTGGAATTTTGGAATTTTGGCACATATATTTTATAGCACGCTTGAAGACGACAATACTTACTATAAATTGAAATACTCGGGTAATTTTAATTCGAATGAGTCACAGTTTTGGAGACAATATACCTTATTACGGTCAATCGACAATATAATATGTATTATAGTGGTCTTTAAATTTATTTAATATTGGTCCCATATTTTTTTAATTCATTTGCTACATTAAAAAAGTGATAATGATCGTAAAATTATAAAAGTACGTGGCGCGATTTGTAATTCGTATTCAGCATAATATTATTTTATTTGTCTTAGGGCCGTTCCACTGAGATAGATAAGAACATATTGGAGCGCGGACTCGCCTATGTACGTTTGTTGCGAAAAACGGGTCGTGTCAACTGCCGCAACCCCTACCACCGTATGGCAAGAAATTGAACTTCCATACAAATAACATTGAAAAACTACACATTTTAACTTCACATAATTCTGGGATAAATGGTCGTATTACGTTAACTTGGGTACCAAAATTTTTGTTTTTTTATGTACTTAAAATTGGCATTTACCACAAATAAAAATATAAATTATCTGAAAAGCATTTATTTACTCGTACCATAATTGCATATAATTTCTTGCGATACAGGAGCTGGGTAACCGGCCCGTTTTTACACTCTAGTCCGAGCTCCAGTATATTCTTATCTATCTCAGTGGGCCGTTCTTACAATGTCCGATTAGTGTCTGATAACGCTGACCGGCAGAATTTATTATGTGTTAACCGATATAATTTTATCGATTAGTCTTAACCGACTCTTAACCAGACATTGTAAGAACGGCCCTAAGTCGATTATGTATTATTACTTTATATTTCTGTCGAACTAAAGTGTAATTTTAGCACAAAAAATATGAAGATAAATTGATGCATTTTTAAACATAATAACGAATGAAATTATATATAATTAAACTTTGAAAAATACATACAACCTGGACACGCCAGGGGGACCCACTTATATAATAATGAAAACCATTTTACTTTAGTAATACAGTCAGATGTTTTAACTGTTTATACAAAGTACAATGTACCTACACAGTTTATTCATTATAACGATTAACTGGTACTTGAAAATTGATAAACGGGCCAAACAGCGTCTAAAATATAAAACTCGAATTTTAAATTACCATTACACTGTACTTATCAAATAATGTGAAATGTAAAAGGGTTAGATATACTATATATATATTTTATAGAATTTTACTTGTTCACTATCAGACATTAGACAATATTCCACCTCGCTATATCTATTTATTTATATTTTATATCTATTTAAAATTTAAATACATAGTCTGATATAGATATATTTTTTTTTATAACAAGTATAAGTGGATAATAAAGGTATTTAAAAAATATATACTTATATATAGAAAAAAAATTAACACTAAATCATCAAAAATATCCAATGTTAAATACATTAAAAAAACATCGAGTCATATACTCATATCGTAATACTATGAAGCACTAAATTAATTTTTCATAATTATTATATAATATAATATAATGTATATTTATATATATTTTTTTTTTGTGAATAAATTCAATATAAATAGCAATTAAAATATTTACATTTATGTTTTTGTGATATGTACTTAAAATAATGGGATGGTTTTTAAATGTCTTGATTCCTAACTTAAAAAAAAAAAACAATTAATAACTATTTGAATTACATTTGGAGTCCTATTAAATTCTGCTGATCTGTTAAACAAATACAATTTTTTTATTTTATAAGTTTGCTTCTCAACTATTTTAACAATGTTTTCAATCGCATCAGTTGTTCAGGAATATATAATATTCAATTTTGATTATTTGTTTTTTTGATTTTAAACATTTAATAGTCAACGAAAAAAAAATGTTGATGTGGGATGGTTTCATCAAAATAATTCCTGTGTTCTGACTATCACCATGTTACACCTTTTTTTTTTTACCCAATATTCGTGTGTTGTCGAAATTAAAAATAAAATCTAACATTTAAATGATTTTTTTCAGTTGTGTTTTAATATACATTATTATAATGTATATATTATACTATATTATATTGGTTTATTTAAGCGTCACAGGTATTCTTAAATTACCAGTCGCATTAAAATCTTGTTTTTTTTTTCAACACTATTAGCATAATATATTTATACATTTAGCGGTACCTATTAGAAATACCTAATATAATTAATTAATGGCCATTTAATTTTTCGATACAAAATTGTGTAATATCAACCTAATGGTGCAATATTTTAAATTTTTATCCTAATACCAAATTTATTCATGACTGAAACACAACTAATTCCATCGCATTCCATATTCTAAAATCAAGCGTATCGAAGTATAGCTATAACCAATGTGTATTTACGAGGAAATAATGTATATGACAGGTAGATGTTAAAAAAAGCCATTTACAACGTAAACACTTAAGTGCTTTTAATTAAAATAAAACTCTCCGTTTAAAACACACACACACACACACACACACACACACACACACACACACACACACGCGCGCGCGCGCGCACGGTGCACAGGTTATGTCCATACGTTTAATCGGTGGTAAATTATTGTTCCACTATTCCGATAATATTTGAATATATTTTATCGTATAACAGCTGTTATACAGACACGCATAGTTTCGATGGTATAAATAGAAAAACTTAAATACGAGTATAAGCTATTTTTCTTCATTCTCGTTGTTTGATCATCAAATCATTTCAACCACTGTCGTTTCTCTTGACCACGGCCATAGGGCCATATTATAGAAGCGATAGAGCTTAATTTAGATCAATAAAAACATAATACATCTTTTATTTTATTTATTTGGTAGTTTTAAAAAAATAATAATAATAATAAACCTATTTCAATTCGTTGCAGATTAGACTTTAATTTATAACCGTCAATTCTGATTGCATTTCTGTATTCTACCAATATAGCTGTTTATAATATTTTTGACTAAACTCAATCACCTACAGAATGAAACACTATTTATCATGACCTAACCTTCCTAACCTATTAAAGTCGTGATCTGAATTGAGTGATTTTTTTCCTTTTCTTCAAGACTTCGTCGATAACGTTTAATAAATCCGCAATAAAATACGACCTCGATGACAGGATCAATCATTTCTGTACGACTGTTGCACGCGTACTATTAAAATATCAATATAATAACACTATAATATAATTATAAAAATTACACGTACAAAGTATATATACCGACGATATAATATATAAGTTTTGTTTTTCAATTTTTTCAATTTTTTCACGGCTATCGTATATAGGAAATAGAACGGTCTTGTACACAGAAAGTCATTCTGCAGTAATGAATGATTCTAATTGCTATAACACTTATAATATTCATTGTAATGTTATGAAATAATACAAGTATAAGTGACTTAAAACTCGTTTTAATAAACATAGAGAATATATTATTATGTACATCAAATAGTGAATAGTTAATAGATAAGTATAAGTATAATAGCATAATACGTATAATGCGCTTATTCTGATATAATAACATGGAAGAGGTTTTAAGTTTAATATATTTAAACCTAATTTACGTATTATATTCGATTTCAATAAACATGGTATATTGTGTATGTATACTATGAAATGCGGCTCTACAACCTCTTCAATAACTCATGTTATTTATCGTTCGTTAACGAGGCGCCTAGCTGCCTATCCATTAACTCGCCGTTGTACGTATTTGTGGTATTAAATGCTGAGTATACGATAATAATAATAATAATAATAATAATAATATTTAGTTGATATAATGTTCTTTTGCCGTGCGCCGGTGCGTATAATAATTACGCAGTGCACACTGCACGTAGGGCCCTATAGAAGGTCATTATACGTTATGTAATATGAAAAAAAAAGCAACGCTTGCGGAGGACGACGATAAGATATAGACGATTTAGCTGGTTATATGGGCTTAGTACACGGTGACACGGTGTAGGTATTGGCTTTGGCTGTACTTAGGAGACAATATTTACGTAATAGCGTGTCAACATTGTCATTATGCACAACTACAGTTTTACGTAGTGGATGTTATATTCGTGCACAATCGTGGACTCGCAGTGCTTAAATTTATTTGAAAAAAAAAAAAACAAACGGTCGTCCCGAATACCGTGATGTTGACCAGTGATATAGGTATAATTTACACATTTTTAAAATATAATGTGAATATTGTGTATAAGTATATAAAATACTATGTATATGCGTAGAATCTGGTTTCAACGCGTATAGGCCTGCAGGTCGTATAACATAATATTATTTAAAAAATACTTTTTCGAGAAAAACATCAACAAATCTCGACGTCGTGACGGTACCCACGCACCTGCAACGCGTTTATTAGTATTCAATTCCAGGACTGCGCATATAATAATTTATTCTATTATACGTATATGTAGTCGCCAGTTTAAGCAAAATTGTTCGCTTTAATTCTGTAATTCAGCAGTTGGCAAACAATGTAGACTACGACGTGTAGTGTAATAGTTTTTGGATTTACGATAATACGTCAACGTCAATGCGCCTACTCTGAAAGTCTGAATACCCGTGTGATGGGCATCTGCGTAAATAATCAGACACGATATTAATATTCGATGCACTACACGGAGTTTAAAATTTTTAATTTTACATATTATATAATCGTCGGCAGGCAGGGTGTGTTTTCTAAGAATGAATTATTAGAAAACACTCGGCCGCTTGTTTCATATAATTTTTAATTTCGGTATCGTTTTCCGTGCCCAATGATTCCCGCACACGCCAATGAATTTATTTCTTACGGTAGAGCCTCCCGAGCTACTCCCGCGTTCTCGTGCCTATGCCATTACGAATTTTCGGATTCGACGATAATTATATACACGGCGATATTATAATATTATCATCATCGTGAAATAGTAAAACAATTTACCACCGCATTATAATTTACAATACCTATACATCTCGAAGCGCTGTCGAACGCGTATTTTCTGTATTTCCTCCGACCGAAACACGAGTATATTCTCGGAACACGAGTTCACGTACATGCATATAATTATTATTATATTGTGTATGATATTAGACGCGATCCAACAATCAACCGAACTATTATAATAAATTACACTGCACGTGCATCGTGCCGAGACGAATAGAAAATATCATTAATAATTATTACCGGTTTCCGTAATAACGAGATTTAAAAAATTAACGAGAACGTATGCACCACCTATCGTATATTATATCATAACACAACGTTTTGATTACAAGTGAGCATATATTGTACACAAGTCTATTATATATTATTTTATATTTGAATGCGCCTCGCACGCGTACGTGTATCCCAAGCCTCACCTGATCTATGCATTTATTTATTAAATTATTATAATATACAGATTGTTTCGACAATATACATACCTATGTATAGGTATTGTATCCAAACATTCCAAACCGTTGTCCAATTTCAACTAATGTCTTATATAGATCCATTTTGTACCTCTTTTAGTATTTTAAATCAAGTTGTATACCACGGTTAATTGATAGTTTTTGTTTTATTTCGATTTCGTCATGAACTTTATTTGTAAAATATTAAAATCGTATGTTGCTTACATCGATTACAGTTTATTAAACATTATATTAGATACTTACCACATCATAATCTAAAATAGGTAGATAAGGTAGTTAGCTTATATAATATTATTATCATGGCACATTTTGGTTTTTATCGAACACGTGATATCTCAACTGTACTAATCATTTAAACAATATAATTTAAATTATATAATAGTACCTACTCATGAATTAACTTATCATCGAAACTAATATAATATAGGTACATATATAAATAAAAATTAACATAAATCTGTACAATTGTAATATAATAATTATTATATTATATTTTAACATTATACCTATTTGACTTTTATGCATCGGCCTAATTCGGCCAAATTATTTAAATATAAATCGGACCGTTGGGAGCGTTTGTAAATTTTATAACAGGTCAATATAACGCAGAAAAAATAGGGGTACCAAATTACATCCTACCGCGGTCTACAAAGACGCCCCTAGACGTATAATACCTATACTTCATTTATATGAATAATTAGTCAATTTTTGTCTGCAGTTACATATTATAAAATATGATAGTTACGTATATGCTGTATTATTCAAATGATTTAGAACATGGTTAGAGTGACTGTTATTTATGTTTTATATTTTATTATTTATAAATTCTAATGCGTATGATTTTAAATACTAACCAAATTTATACAGGAGTATGACATATTGATTCGGTAAATGCATTTAATTCGGTTGTCTATGGTTTCAAGAGCATTCACACTACATCCACAAATCATATAGGTATCGGTAACATGTATACGTTTAGTTATTGACTAATTTACCACGACAGTGAGTTATTAAGATAATTACGAGAAGTTATGAGCTAAAGTTACCATAGGTTCCACCTTCCTACATAAAATTTTCAAACGACTATCAACCAATATTGATTTGAGTTATATAATTTATTATATAAGTACTAAGATACGGTAACCAAGTTTCGACAGTATACGAATTAATAAGACGTATTTATAAGGACTATCGACTGCGTTTAAGGAGTAAGTATAGGCAATATGTCATTTATATTTTAATGTTTTATGTGCATTGTTAATTATTACAGGGTCCTGTTAACATTAATTAATGACTTAGACCAAATTTATACTTAAATATTTATTGTAATTTAATAATTAGATAATATACCAACTCTATAACCAGGTTTCTTTCCCGAAAAATATGAATAAAATACGGCGATATATCCGTGTATTGTTTCGGTTTTTTTTGTATACCGTAGTGCTAACGAAAATAGTGTTATCGGTGTACCTTGGTTGTTTTCAAATTTATCCGAGATGGCCAATCTACCTATGATGGTTAAAATTACTCTCTACGTTTATTGATATCTCTAAGAACAATATCTAAAACTTTCTTAAAAATCTGTACAAACACAAAGACAGATTTTTTTGTTAAGTATACATTTGAATAACAAATAATAAATATAATATATTATTTTATTTAAAAAAAAAATTCCCATAGAAACACATGGTGGTTAGGCTAGTTGTGAATTTTTTTTAAATTTTATTGCTATAACCAATAATAGTAACTTTAAATTTAAAAAAAAAAATGAAACTTATATGCAATTATATAAAAATATGTAGTCATATATATATGCAAAACTATCGTATTAAAAAAATACCTTTAGACTTTAAATGTATACGTTACAAAAACGGTGACACTATTTAAATTAAAATTATTTTAAGTAAATTGTAAAAGAATATGCTTTTCCAAACAAAAATTTAGGACTTAGTTATAATTATACATAGTATATGTATAGTTTTTGTGCAAGAACCACGGTTATGAGCTTTTTAGTTTTTACCGTTAATCCTACATTCTTAACCAAATGTTCACAATAATACAGAGAAATTAAACCATTATTGTTTACAAAATATTATTATAATATCGCTGTAAATCTATAGAACTATAAGCGCTGTATAACAATTATAGAATCTCAGATTATAACTATACCATTATGGGGCTATGGCTAATTCATAATAATAAATAACTCTGTGTGACAACCGTAGAACATAATATTATATCATTACGAGTATGTATTAAAATTCACGCGTATTGGAGGGTGCACAATAACGGTACTATACTGCTACTATTTCTTCAAGCTTAACCTCGGATTTTACAAACCTATATTGTGTATTGTATTATGCACACACTATGTTCGAACAACACAATTAATTCTAAATAATTCGGTCTTAAGTTAATAAATGAAACCATACCTACCTATATATTCCTACAATAAATCTGTGGGCTGTGAATAATAGTATACTATATGTACATTTGATTTATGCGCGTCGAAAAAATACACAGTCAAAGCCTTGGCTAGTTAGGTTAGGTTAGTTGGCTGTAGTATAACCCTTGGAAAACGGTCGATCTGTTTTTTTTTTTCAGACCGGACCTCCGGTGTAGGTAGATATCAACTAATAAGATTAAATAAGGGAATTTTTGAACATAATTTATGAAAATTAAATTAAATTAAATTAATTTTCAATTAATAATCAATTATAGCATTAGCAATGATAGATATCATCATATAGACGCATTCGTAGATGGAAGCTCGACAACAGTAGTAATAGTTTTATAGCAAGTCTTTGGACAGTCAAACCGATCAGTTATATAAAAAAAAAATGTTTTTAAACTTCGTTGTCTACATCTAAAATACCGAAAACGTTTTGGAATACTCAGAGGTACTTATATATTATCTATTTGGAATTTAAGACTATAATCAGTTTTTCTACTGTCCGATTCGATATCACGAAAATGATTACCTATTTTTTCTTTCACGATCAATAAAAATCTGGTATACCGGCATTTATTGTCGGTTCGACTTATTTGAAAATCTACATATATTTGGCTATCTTCTCTATTCTTTAAGAGAGGTTATTGCTGGGTCTATAATACATTCCGATGGCTGGTCAGGGTATAATGGACTCTCGGACCTCGGGTACAACTACTATGTTGTAAATCATAGCAAAAATTTCGTAGATCCTATATCCAAGGCACATACCCAGAGAATCGAAAGTTTATGGTGACCTCTAAGACTGAAAATCGTAAAAAATATGTGTGGTACAACTCCAGATTTGCTTCCAAGGTATAATATATTATAATAAAAATACGAATGTAAATATAAATATAAT
>VUJU01003012.1:0-16460 GCA_009835225.1 Aphis craccivora | reverse complement strand
TAAATGAATCATAAAATATATAATTTAATTATATAACGTTTAAAATACACACTTCATATAAAATGATGTAGTAATAGTAATTAATAATACAAGCATGTTGATAACAGGATGAAGAGCAAAGCAAATATTGTAAGTACTACCCACTTAAATTAAACCATAAAATTATTGACAGGCGTCTCTTTTTGGAAAATTCAAAATTCAACATCCACGGATAGGATATGAATTCACCAGAATACTAAATTAAATTATATTAAGAGATCAAAAAATCCGCCTATACAGTAAAATCACCACTTTTTACAATAAGACCATAATATAAAAATAAGACTTGCAAATGTTCGGGACATTTGAGATGTTAAGAGGCAAGTTACTGTAATCACCTATCACCAATTACAGTCTTAAATTCAGCTAAATTCAATCAGGCCGTAACATCGATCACAACCTTATAGCTCACTATTGTAATTTTGTATTTTAATTAAATGTTAAATAAAGATGATATTACACGTTATACATTACACTTTCATTCCTGCGTTACTCCTTGCAATGACGAGATGTAACATAACCATGTGACGTTACAGAGTGACAAACTTATTTTTCATCAAACTTGCTACAGCATAAAAAAGAAAATGTTGATTGTAGTTTATAAATGCAGTGAAATTTCTATTTAACAAAGTCTCATAGGAAACAAAAAAAAAAAATCGTATTTTAGAGAAATTCGTTAAATAGAATAAGGGTCATGGTTCTCAAAAATAATTCGTTTAAACAGAAAATTGTGTTAAATGAAATTTCGTGAAATACTGAAATCGAAGTTTCACTGTATATTATAATATACCTAACACATAGAGAAGTGTTATGACTGTTATGTTTAATTGATAAGGACGTAAAAACATCAAGACACTAGATAACATGTCAAAACAAAAGCAATTTAATATGACAATAATTAAAAGGTTGGTAGCAATAAACATTTTTGAATTCATATTAAGTTTCTAAAACATTTACGAAAAAGTCAAAAACTCACATAAAAATTAAAATTGAATAATCTTAATTTTTTACCAAATTAACATAGTATAACTACTGGCCACTGCACATAAATCATAATATCTTAACAGAAATAATTTTGTTGATATCACAGGATTTTACTAGGGCTCCCCACTCCTCCGTGTCAGAGAGTGGCTAGCAGCGGTATTCTGTTTGACTCGGTTACGACACGTCGACACTGTGTAATTAAACTCCTGTCAGACCTATCACATCTCAACAAACTTTTACGTCTATCCACAGTACAACTGCGATTTGGTAGTGACAACTACACGTTTCTTTTTAATCATTACTAAACGCTTATGGCTAGGATCAGACTATGCGTTTTGTCGTTTTGTTGCGTCCCGATGGTTTTATACTTTTATACATAGATATTAAAGACATTTCTTTAATATCTATATTCTATGGTTTGGTTTTATACGGTTCCGCAAATCGGTCTAGTCTGGCCCTGATAACGCGTAGGTAAACAATACTTCACTTAATCACGTGTTAAGCGAAGAATCTCACTTTCACTGTTTACATTTCCGTTATCACTAGGGCTCGGAAGTTGATGATCTTAAAAACAATAAAAAATGACCATAAAAATGACAAAAAATATCCTAAAAAAATGACCTAAAAAATTACAAATATTAGTTTTATATTAATAAAAATACATTTTTTTTTTTTWAATATTTTACTCTATTCTACTATAAAATTCAAAATATGACATAAAAATGACAAAAATGTCCTTAAAATAAGAAAATTAWAAAATTAAAAATATTTATTTTCGGCATTTCGAAAATATTACGAAAAATAATAAAATGTTGGTATAATATTATTCACTTTTACACGACAACGACGCGACGACTGTAATCGGCGAGATAAAATCGGATACTAATCGAATATTAGAAAAAAATAATAAAATATAGGTATAATATTATTCATTACAATACGATAACGACAATAATGTAATCGTCGAGATAAAATTGGATAGTTAATAGTCTTGTGGTTTAAGTTATCGGCATAATGGTCAACAAGAAACGATAAGAAATGAACTAGTGTGAAATCAGTAAAAATAACTAAAAATGTTGGAAAATGACCTATAAATCTCAAAAAATGACTTAAAAAGTAATAAACACCAAAAAATGCAAAATAAAAATCAGTTATTTAGATTCACATGCTTATGAAACAGATTTGTGGCCAGGAGAGCATCGTCTAAAAAGTTTCAAAAAAAAATGCAAAATGCATCAACTTCCGAGCCCTAGTTATCACCTTGTTCGTTTTTTATGTAATAAAACCAGAGACGGATTTAAATGGTAAGTAGACGTTGTCCCCTCCCCATTTTTTGTTAAGTTAATATATTTCATATATTTATAATAGTTAGGTAGTTAAATGATTGCCTACATAAAAATAATTAATAAATATTAACTAATAAAAATGCCTAAAAAACCTGACATAAAATGATACATTTTGTAAAAAACATTTGTTCTCTCGATTCTTTTGTTATTTTTAAACCACACCAGTTTTGGTATTTAACAGTTTAATAATTACGTATAAATTTAATTAAAGCCCATGTCTATAATTACACCTACATTTAAAAAAAAAAACGGGAGTTTATTAAAAACATCATTGACAAATTTTCATTGAGTATGATAGTATGAATTATATAAAAAAAAAATTATGGGTAAAATAACCCTATGTGTCTATGATTGTTTTTATATTACTACATATAGGTAAATGCAATTTTTTAAAAAAAATGTTAACACTAAAATTTAATATTATTTTAATAAAAAATTCACAATAGTATATGATTTTTCTATAATATGTAATTTTTATATTTTATTTAGTTTATAGTGTTTACACCTACACGGCAGCAGCACATGTTTAACCACACCATTTTTAGGACAGTTTTAAGTCTGCATGAAATAAAAATGAATTTATGTTGTAAAAAACGGGAACCGTTTGGAAATTGACCTTTTTGTAAAACGGGAGCCGAGTGGGCTACGACCGTCCACTGTGTGTTTTCTAACGAAACACAATAATAAAAATGTATTTAAATTGTAAAAGATACAGACAATAATTAATGGTATTCCCTACAATAGTTTCTAATAATTGCCTACCTACTTATCTGTATCTTATCGATACAGTCGATACGCATTAGCCATGGCGTTAGCATTACTCATTAGTACCAATACAATCATTGCATGAATACATACACACGTTTGGGAAATTATCGTCTATTACTATTGTTCTTTATACGACAATTTTTTTTGTACAAAACTAGTTTGACAAATTGAAAATCAAGTAACTAAAGCAATAGTACCTAATACCCGAATACGTAATCTGAAATATTACAAAATATTATAATATGTAATAATAGTAACATTACCTATACGTTTTTGTTGTTATATTATTATGTTTACGTAGTATTATACGACATTGCAAAAACAAAATATAACTATATAATATTAATTCATTCACAGTGGCGTATTTACAAAAATTTTCTGAGGAGGGGTCAACAGTTTGTATATAATTAAATAATTTATATAAATTATGATACTTATAGGCTATAAGTATATGTATATATACCTATTGCCTTTATTACACGTTATATTTAGCTGAAACTTGGTACCGTCGTCACTCGTCACAATGCACAGAATACCAATTTCTATACTTATTACAATATACTGCAGGAATATAAAGTACCTATCGGTTTTGGATCCCCCGATCCAGCAACCCTGGAACCCCTCCATAAATACGATACTGCTCATTCATAATTTAATATTAGGTAGGTAGTAGGTACCTACTGTATTATAGCTATCAAATACTTGTATTATATATATACCTATATAACCTTATAGAAATTAGAAGGTCACACGCGGAGCGGTTTATCCGCGCTCGGTCACGGTTTTTATCCGCCTCGGATTTTCTTTAAAAATTTAACACTTATATCCAAAATGGGTGTGTTTAAATCAAGTGAAATGGCCATAGCAGACCACCGTCTTGAATCGCGCTTGCTCAATTCTCGTCCCGGTCGACCGCACCTTCTGGCTATAAATAAATTGTGAATTTACAACACTCCCACGAAGCGGTACGGATCCGATACGGATTTCTAGCGCATTTGTCATTTCACAATCCGTTCGTAATCAGTTTCGTGTGTGTGTACCAAACCGTCCAAACCGCGAATACGGACGATACGGTCGAATGCCACGACCGCGCGCGGCTTAACCGCTCCGTAAACACTCGCGACGACGGTATGGGACCCTGGTCGTTTCGGACGCAATAACAATGACTCCTACATAGCCGTAAATGGATTTCCGTAATGACTATAGTGTTATCAGTATTACTGAATAATACTATTCAGTGTTCACAACTCTGTGTCAATGCGTGAGCCGTGAGGAACGAGTTTAAATACTTTTTTTTCTTATTTATTTATTTCAAGTTTATGGGATAGGTAAGTAAAAGGGCTTAAAAGTCGTTTTATTTCATCACCAGCGAGCAGACTGCAGTGGCGCCGAACTCATATGCCGTGTGATGGATCCACGTCATTTCATCCGGTAATTAAATTCGTTACAAAAATATCGTCTACTACAATTAATAACCTGATTTAAAATAAAATCAAATCAAAATATTTTACGGTAAATCAAAATTACGAATAATAAAAATATTATTATAAAAAATATAAATTTTAATATATTATAGGTATTATAATTTATTTAATATTTAATTTTTTTTTATTATTGAATAATAGTATGATACTTATGAATAATAATAATCTTTTTTTTACTGAATAAAATTTCAAATTCAATTTCAAGTACATTATTTAGTACATTATTTCAATTTTTAGTACAGTAAAATATAAAGTCTGATATTTAACGCATACATTTGTAATAAATAACTTTAAATTAAAACATACTTAATGTAAGTATGATAGATAATGTGATAATAGATAGTGACTAACAATGAACTAAGTGCAAAAATATAATATTTAACTAATTATTAATAAATATTTATAAAATAAAAACTTAGAGTAATAAAACGCCACACAATTATTTTTGTCGTATTTTTGATTAATATTTGTAAATATTATATATTAATTATATTCAATATCCATTGAATAATAAAAGTTGTTTGCCTTTTTAACTTTTGATAAATGTGAGTGTCATATTTATTTTATTAATATAGCCGTAAAGATGCCTTGATGGTGTACTGTTATAGGTATTATTATTATATAGGTAACACGAAAGCCAGAAAACTGATTATCGGCAGTTATCGTTGTCGCCGGATATTATTTATCGGGTCGTAAACTCGTAAATTACGTGTTACGAAGGTAAAGCGATCGTTTCATTACTTAAAAGGGTGGCTGGGTGGATATATAAGGGAGTGAGTCTGTGGAGTTAATGGGTTAACACAGTTAAATAAGGTGTTAATGGTGACATTAACATTTTTTATATGATATATTATAACTGATGCTGATATCGTGAAACAAGAAAAAATTGTAAACACTTTAAATTTTGCTTCACAAAAGTCCAAATTCGGCAACACAAAAAAAGATTTCAGCCCGTAAAATAAAAATTTGCGATTCGTAAATATTTTTATAATATCAATAATTTTTCTAAAATTAGGTTAATCGTGTACATCATATTATCAACAATAATCGACTATCGAGTATAAACATAATATAATATAATAAATCTATTTGTAACATTTTTCGTTTGAAACTTTAAAAATTTCAACACAACTTTAGTACTTTATTAATATTTAGTATTATATTATAGTATATTTATTTGTAGGTATATACACATAGATAATATCATGTTAACGTATTGTCATGTACTCATGTACTTGTGTCTCAACACTCTCAACACTCAAGTTTCAACGAATCATTATTAACTAGGTTAAATCAATATTCATAATAATTCATAATAATAATCATAAGTGTTTACATAGTATCAAGAGGACGCTACCCATGTATTTGTTGTCTCCGTCTTACACACACTCGACATACCAAAATTTCGTTTACTAGTTTTCAATAGTGTGCTGTTAGTTTTGATATTAGATTAAATTGAACTATTATCAAACTTTTAGGTAAGAACATTATCTGTGCTTAAGCGTTGGCGATTTTTCAATTTTTTCAAGCATACTATCAGCAAGTATGCAGTGAAATATTACAAATTAAAAATGCTCATATTTCGTTTGAAAATTAAACTATAGAATAGAAGCCAACGCTTAAACACAGATAATGTTATTGTCTAAAAGTTGTATAATAGGTCAATTCACTCTAATATCAAAATTAACAGCACACTATTGAAACTAGTGAACGACATTATGCTATGTCGGGCGTGTGTAATACGGAGACAACAAATGCATGGGTAGCATACTCTTAATAAAAGTCAGTGGCAGTGGTCATGTTTTTACATTTTACCTATAATCCTCCACCACAAAAAAAATTGTATTTATCATAAGCATTTCTTGGTACGATAAATATATTTACGTACCTATATGACACGGAAACAAATAACTAAAAAATATTCAATAATATTGAATTTTATTAGTAAGACAGTAGATAAATGTAGTGAAGCAGTCTTTTTAAAAAAAAAAATGCTCATAGAGAGCGATACGACGTATAAATTCATTATAAATCCCCCTCCATAATTATGCCACTGGTCAGTGGTTGTCGTTGTCCGAAGAGGTATCGACGTATTGTACAAACCGGACCGCGTAGATTATTGAGGAAATTCTGTAGCGGAAAACGTTGCAAACGTTTGATAGCGAAGAAATTCGAACAGTCTGTTTGATAGACGGAGCTTACGGAGCAGTAAACGTTTGCAAACATTGCAAACGTCGTGATCCAGCGTTTGGTCTGTGAAGTAGTAACCGGAACCGTGGTTGACTTTATTAAATTAATTTTTATTATGATATTATTATAATTATTAATTTATAATATTAATAATATAATTCGTGAATCGTGATTTTGGATTAAGTTTGTTACTAAATACTAAAAAGTATATTTATTTCATAGGTCATATCGTCGACAAGTTTAGAGTTGCCGAACAATAGACTTATCATCTTAGATCATTATTATACAATGGATAGAGCTATTGCAGTATAAACGTATACTATATAGTGTATCTACTACGCGTTGAAGACAACATTAACATGACTGATATCTATTGCGCATGCTCAATCATTTATAATACTACCTATGAAATATGAATTATGATACGTGATTACGTATTTATTTTTGACTATTTACATTTTACGTGCGTTTTTCATTTTGCCCATAGTCATTTAACTTAGTTTTAATTTTTACGTTTATAGAAAAATTGAATAAATGATACTTTTTAATAAATGGTTATTTCTAAATCATAATTAAAAAAAAATCCATTTTTATTTCATAGTAAAATTAAAAATACATACCTACATAAATATTAATCAATCAATGTTATTATACAATAAAATAATTAAAAACTCTTACATTTCATCTGATTTACCTTAACAAATTTAAACATGAGAATAATTGTGGTCAAAATTACCTCTCAAGTTATCAGTTATTGATTTTTAAATAAAATTAATTTAGTATAATTTCTTCTTATATTTTTCCCAGTTGTTGTCTGATTGAGCTATTTTACATAGTGATGCATCCTTAAAGTTATGTAATATTCTATAATAAGCTTAATTAGTTGAGAGTCCAATAATTGTCAAATATATCCTGAGTAAGTATATAGTTAAGCATTATTTGAATGTTGAAAATTCAAGAATCCATACCTATTTCAATCATTGTCTTGATACAAAGTTTTTGTACTATATTTTTGTCTTTTAACAAAATATTTGTTTGAAGTCTAAATATATATTTCGCTGTTAGACAGATTTTGTGAACATCAGCAGATGTTTTTATTAGCTTGCCTTTTGATTTTATTTCCAATAATACTGATGTATGTACATCTTCATTTGTTGTTAAATGTGAATCATATAAAACACAAAGATTTTTTTTACTTTTAATTTTTTTAACAATAAAGCCAGAAGTATATTTTACAATATTATCTACTATATATTCTTATAATATTGGTAATTTTTCATAATAATCATAGTCAAATTCGCTGAATAAAAGGACTTCTTAATTATCATCGCAATGCATGTCACAAATTGCATCTGCATCTTTTCTAGAACTAGTGCCAACAAATAAGATACTTGCACAATCAAGTTGTGGAGAAGGGAGAACAACTGCCAAACTCCGATTCTTTTATTTCATGTCGAACTAGTAGACGTATATATGCTGTCCTAAATTGTATTGCATTGGAATTGTTATTATATCCACCACGACTTCTCATTGCGCTAAAAAATACTTCTAGGTGATCCTGACTTAATTTGTAACCTAGTAAGTAAGTCATACCATAACGTTGTTTAACCAAATTAAACAAATTAATAATATTGGTAATACATATAATGAAGCCTAAAAACCCGGTTTTCCTTTGACTTTTATCAGAGTTTCACCTTCAAGTTCATGCATTTTTCTCTCAAACCTCAGTTGTTCAACATACAGTTTGAATTTTTCCAAAAACAATTATTCTACTTTTGGTATTTCCTTACCAACATTAAAAAATATATAAATTGATTCATTGTTCATAGTTATCCATGGTTTAAAGTCTGATGAACAATAATTAAAATTTGCTCCCAATGATGTACACATAAATAAGTTGAATGTCAAATGTTATGGAATGACATTTTCCTCCAGTGTTAGTTGATAACTCTAAACAATGTTTTAATAAATTGGCTCTTTTGCTACCAGAAAAACTATGAACCAAAAAATACCCTATTGGGACCTTCCAATGATTGTTTAAGCATACTGCTAAAAATACTAGAGCATTAGTAGCTTCTTGAACATTATCCTGGTCATTTTCAATATTGTCAGTTCCCAAATCATCACAACCATACAATTTACCATTAAAATATGACAATTGTCTTTGTATTGCCATCTCATCAATAGTAATATTACATACCACTGGTTGTATACTATCCATATTACCTAATTAAATCGTTTTGAAAGCTTCGCTAGTAAAACTAGGGTTACCATTGACTACTGTATACTATTTTCGTAGTGTTGCAGGGTGTAGTAATAAATTATTAAACATTTTACAAACATATGTGTACGCCTTTGATATACAATTGTAATGTTACTGAAAAACTACACATTGCTGGTGAATATTTGGCATTTTTAGATTTCAAACTTCTACCCAATGTTTCTTTAATTGAATCATTTGTTGTATTCTAAAACTCAAAATCGAATATATATGTGTGATATTCACAAAAACCAAACCAAACTGGGTACCACTAATTAACATTTACCCTTAGATACCATCAATAGTACCTTACTTTCTAATAGAGACAAATAAATAATAATTGTTATTGTAATACAGTTAATCATATAATATTACATAATAATAAAACAACACAACACTACAATACACAAATTGTTGTTCTTAGAATTATTAATTTTAGTTACAAGTTCTTAAATTATTTTTTGTGAATATTATACAGACGAAATTTTATATATAATTGTATACTATAAATTATGATGATTTAAATAATTTTTTTTTATTATTATTTTGAATTAAGAATTATTAACAATCTGTACTCATGGTACAATAAGCTTAAGAGATATTTGAGAATTATAATAATAAAAGAATTAATACAAACGAATATTTATATGTAACCCTATTATAATATTTTACATAAAATCTTGAATTGAAGAAACTGTCCAGCAACAGCACTTCGGCGAGGAATAGATTTAAATAATAATTAAAAAACACAACACTACAATATACATATTGTTGTCCTTAGAATTATTAGTTTTAGACTTTTAGTTACAAATTATTATTAAATTATTTTTTGTGAATATTATATTGACAAAATATTATTTATAATTGTATACTGTAAATTATGATGATTTAAATAATAATAAAAAATACACCAATTAAAAATATGTTTAGTGTTTACCAAAATTATATCCTGTGCTTCGTCTGTTATCAGATTTTTACTCTTCAAGTGTGCAATTAAATTAGTCATTGATGAAAGTCTTTTTTTTAATCGTTAACTTTTTGGTTCAAAACTTTAATTCTTTTGCAACTTGTACGAATTTTTAACTTAGAATTGTTAAAATGAAATTTAGCTCTTTGTGGAGTACATAAATCAGGAGTTTTTATATCACCAACATAATATGTCCTTCATTTTTTTTTTATGGAGGGGGAAGTAATTGTACAAATATCTTCAGTCATTTCTTCAGTACTGGATACTTCAATATTAGTTGAAGTGACTTGATCATCAAGTTGTACTTCTATTGAATTATCACTTGACAAGTTACAAAATGATCTGAATAAAAAATGTGTTACTTATTATGGTGGTAGATATTAGTTTTAAATAAAATGTAATGATAATTAGGTACTCAGATTCAAAAAAAAATTTTGTTTTATTTGAAAGCTTAGTTGGTATTGAACCAGGTTTCAAGGATCATCTTACTGAACCAGATTTAAAACAATTTTTTTCAAAGTGAAAAGAACAAAGTTTTAAGTTGTGTTTAAAATCCTCCTGAATGCCACAAGCTGTGAGCCACAATTTTAGAATTTCAGTGTTACTAGGAAATCTAATAAATATAAAAATGTTCCATTTATTGTGATTTTTATTAAACATAATATATTGTAAGTAAGTGTAAGAACTTTTTTAAAATTAATTTAGGTACCTACTTAGGTAGGTATTAATTGTTGATTTAATTATTATTAAAATACTTACGAGTGTAATGAGATATACATCCTAGCTGGAGTTTTAAGGCAAAACCTACAAGCATTCTTGTTTTTATTACTCATTTTAAAATAAATATTAAATAATAATTTAATATAAAGAACAATTTTAACTTTAAAATTAAATTTAAAAAAAAATAACAAGAATTAATCAGCGGTGAACAGTGATAACGATTTACGAGTAAATAACAATTCACCTTAGGTATGTTGGCCTCAAATATTTAGCCAGTAGCTCTATCCATTGTATATGATCTAAGCTTATCATAATAAAAGGTGATATAAACTGTGTTAATGAAAGTAGAGACCAAAGAAAATAAACAATATTATAGTAAGAGTGTGGTGGTATCTTTACAATATGTTGAAAAAAACTGTATATCAATAGTTAGATATAATATAGTTTTGATTGAAAATTGCAAATCAGATAGAGATATGTTTGATAGTAAATAGTACATTCAACTGACTTAGTAATTTTGTTTTGTCTTTTTTGTAGTTTGTAGAGTCGACTGAGTCGCTCTGTTTGTGTCCAATGGTGGCAGATGGAAAAAGCAAACATTAGTGATAAACTTTAGGGCTTATAAAGTATATTATTTACTTGTTTGATGGCTAAGGACTACTTCCACTATATAGATTATATCAGAAAAAACACTAAAAGTTTAAGATATAAAGAGATCAACAATGATTTTACCCCATTTCTGCTAATATTTGTTTCAGTCTTTTCTCGCCTTTGATTATCCAAAGTTTCAAAGATACTGCAGTAAACATAGAATATCGAAGACTGCACTCAATTTTCCAGTGTCTGTATAGAGCCAATAGTAGACTGAAAATTGGTATTAATTATTATTTATGTTTTAATAATATGTATTGAATTCAAAACAATTCACTCTTTTTCTGATTCAATTCGAAGTTGTGTAGATAAAGTAGAAGTATTTAAGGGTTTAGACATTGATGATTGTGACATATTATCTTCATCGTCATTAATAATAGTAGAATCACAAATTCGACCAATGTGACCAGCAATCAATTCTACTTCTTTAAGATATCGCATACGTTCTGTCTTGCCTAAAATATATTGTTCAGTAACACCAATAATTCCCCACCAGATAAAGATGTAGAGTTCATAAATCATTATATATTAAAAATAGAATAATGTTTAAATAAATTATTTACCACAATAAACCAACAGATTTTCCGTGTAATTTCCATGCATGTTCAAACATTAACATTGCACCCTATTAATTAAAAATACATATTATATAGTAAGATACATTTTTTATAGAAATTGAAATATACATACTGAACGCCCATAATAAGAAAATTGAGTATAATCAAATAACAATTTTTTTCTATTTTCTTATCATCTTCTTCTTTCTCTTCTTTTAATTAATGTGCTTTGATCAAGTATTCTCCTTTTGTTTTGTTACTCTTCAACGCTATTGACATTGACAATATCTGACTCTTCCTCATCATGAGTTCAACAGAATCCACATCTTTGTTGTCTGATGACTAAACATAAGAAAATATAAAAATATTACATTAACAAATACATAAAAAATAATTACTTCATTCTCATTTAAATATCTTCAAAAGTTCAAAATCAGGAATTTTTTCTTCGTCCTCAGGGGGAGTCAGTACTCTAACTTGAAATACAACACACAATTTAGTTAAAACTCTGTAACAGTTTTTACTGGTACAAGTACATACACTATATTGTCAAAACGTAATATGCTCTGAAGCATTTTCACAGCACAAATTGCATCCACATCATAGTTAACCAAAATTAATATTTTCTGGAAAAAAAAATATGTATATAATAATTTGAAATAAAGATCATCAAAACAATCATAACTAAACTATTATATATAAGATAGTCTGGTATTACTATAATAGCAATTTTTAAATAACTAGATATAAACATGAATATGAAATAAATATTTATTATTTGAGAAATTAAATATTTTATTTAGGCTGTGCATAAGTAATTAATAAATCTGATTTACCAGACATTTTTAATACAAAATATTAGACTTAACAAATATCTTTAAGTTGGAAATATTTTGTATAATAAAATATCTTAGATTTCATTATTTCATTCTTGGAAAATATGTTACATACAGATACAATATACTGTTGTTAAATTATATAAAATACAATTTTGTATTTAAAAATGTATAGATATATACAAAATACAATAAGATTTATACTTACATTTTTTTGAAATTATGTCATAAAATCCATTAACTAAATCTTCAACAAACATCTTTGAATAATATATGTAGGAACTAGGAATCCTTTGTCAGTGGCGTGACGAAGGGTAATTTCAGAGGCCTCTGAGATTTTTTAAGTTTTGGAGGGTTAGGTAAAAAAACCCTATTTGAGTGTATAGTAGAAGGAATGTGGATCCTTAGGCTTTATGTTACATGCCTCTGGAATATTTTCAGTACCTAGTAATCCGTCTCCATCTCCATGTCATTGTCCTTTACCATCTAAAGAATAAATATTTATTTTAAAATAAAAACATTATATTCTTTATATAAATATTGACCAGTAAAATAATTTTAACTCAGTTTTTGTACTAAGAACTATTTGGTATAAATCAACTTTAGTTTTTATACTCGTTGTTACTTCTTTACAATATATATGGTGGATATAAGTATTGGTCATTTAAATATATAAATAAACAACTATTTATTTAAACGATGAATAAATGTTGAAAATTAATTTAAGATATAAAAAACCACAGGTTAATAAAAATGTATTCATAAAGGAAGTAGTATATTAATTAAGCAAACATAAGTTAATACTTATGTTTTTTTTTTGGTGGTACAAAATTCACCTATGTAGGAATCTAACATTAACCAATTAATTTTTGAGTATTCTCTCTCCTGTTATATGGCTGATTGCCATAAACATTCAAAATGTTGAGTGTGTGCTCCACTAATCGGATCTGAAAAATTATATTTGCAATGACCTGCATATTTAAAAATAAATAGATGCTAACCAGAATATGATAACTGAACAATCTATTATTTTTCTTATAAATAAGCCACTTACTGTAAATATCAGATGCAGTTTAGACTAAAAGATAGAAGGGTTAGTCACTTGGCTGTTAATGTATTTTAATAGAACTAAACTTAAAGTATATATATTACTTGGGTCAGCATTTTTTTTTTATTATAAACTTATTAAATAAGTTTTGGCTAAGATTAATAAAATTTGTATTTATTTTTTACTGAAATATCTAAAAAAAAAAAAAAAATATAAAATTGATATAATTTGAATCACAGTGGTATATGTACAATTCGAGAAGAATCCAAATAGTATGCTGCTAAAAGTTTTATTATTTTATTTCAGATTTTTCAATATCACTGATTTTGTAAGATATATTTAGTATCAAAGAAACTTATGATTAAAAATATAGTTTTGAAATAATATATTTTAAAATTAGTTTACAACTGAACAGTTTTTTTTTATTGTGGTTATAAACTGACATGGTTTAAATGATTCATTTAAAATTATTGTTATACTTAGTTCAAAATTAAAAGGATAAATTAAAACAGCAATTAATGTGAAATAATGACTATCATTGTTCAAGAATATTATTAATAATTAAAGTAGGTAGATATTTAAATGTAAGTTGAAATTAAAAATTGAAAATATATAAGCGACCTAATACAGGTATGACTGTATGAGTACATACAAATCTATATCAAATAAAACACTATTTTTAAATAATTTTTTTCTAATATCTTAATAATTGTATTTTATAATTTTATATACAAATAGGTACAGTTTAAGTTGGGTAGCTACCTTCTCAGCCTGCTTCAATGTTTCTTCTAAGAGTATCACCAAGTAATAAAGAAAAAGCGCCACTAGTAATAGGAAACAAACTTCTTTATTCCTCTGTATGATATTCAATAACAGCATCGTTCATTCAAATCTGACAATAAAATGTAGAGCACCCTCCAAACAGTCCAAACCTAAATGTTAGTAACTTGAAATTGGTTCAGTATGTTATTTGAGTAACGACACTATTAACAGTTACACACAATATAATAAACACAACACAATATTATCCAATAACGACTAATGAATGCAGGAATGACAAGTGACAAACTGATACTGATGATGATAAATCTACTATAACTATACTACTATAGTAGTATAGTAGTACTATAATAGTTAAATACTGAATAGTCGATATTTTCGATAATAATAAATAATAACAACAAAAAGAAAAAAACCGAACAAGTCCGTGGTATAATCTTAAATAAAAATACAAATTTTGAGAAAAAAAATTTTTTTCTTTGGACTACGTTTAAAACTTAACGGAACGCGTATGAATTACTCGTTTTTTTTAAGTCTTAAAATGGCTCGAGATTTTACGAATCAACTCAATTCGTGCTTGTAAAAGTCGTAAGCAATATCTTTATTTTAAAATGATTATTCCAGTTATCTCACAATAATAATTGTTATTATCAACTGATAAAATCGATCGGAATCTGCATCTGTTTTGGGGTCAGTGACCATGAGTGCACACCCAGCCAGGGTTCGCTACTGCGCCTGCAGGATCAGGGCTCGAAACACGTAGTGCATGGAGAGGTGCAACAATATTTTTCTTTTTTTTTATCAGTCTCTTGAATCTTTGCACAGGTTTAAAAATAATAACTTCGTTTCACAGACTATTCATTGTCTTAAAGTCCATATTATAAGTATATAGATAGGTACGTATTATATAATTATACATTTATACACTAAATCACGTGCGCAGAATTTTTTCGCATGTTATTAGGATGATTATTTTAGATTTTGAGCGTAGCTATGAATGATGTATCTATATTGATTGTACAGTCATATACATAGGTATTTGATATTTTTGTGCCTGTTGGCTGTCATCGGTTCATCACTTTTTGGGTCTGTAAAACGCCTTAGATTTTCTATTTAGATTTTGAAGAGTAGTTTCTGGCAACAGATTGGATTTAGTTGGTACTTACTACTTAGCCACTTATTTTCCAGTGCTTTTATAAAGACAATCAAGAAAACTCTATATTACCAAAAAAAAGCAAAATTGATATTGCTTTATTAAGTGTAACTCAAAAACGAATAAATTAAACAGATAATTAAAATTGTCATCAAATTTTATATTTTGAGTGGAGCGATGAAGATATTGATTTTACAATGTTGTATGTGTTTTTTTTTTGTGTCTGTGTACATGAGAACGTGTCGAAATAATGCTTCAATTTCAAACTTTGGGGGTGGTTTTCGATACCAAAATGAATCTAGTTATTGAGGGGGTCATTTTTTGAATTTCATAATAGTTTTCAAAAGCGTCGGGAAAAACCAAAAAAAAAAAAATTAAGGAAAAACGGGAATTTTTACGCAAAACCAGTTTTCGACTAAATCGATTTTTTTATATGGTTGTAGGTAATTCAAAAACTAATCACTGTAAATACTTGAAACTTTCAACAAATTTTTATGTTAGTGTTATCTATATACAGTTTCAAAAATTTGTTGACTTTTTTAGAGTTATTTATAGACCATAGAAATTTTCAATTTTTTTTAAAGTGTCGATAAAAAAATTTTGGATGACCAAAAAGTTTTGAAAATTTAATACAAGGTTCCTTATGAGTTGTTCTAATTGCAGTTAAAAAAAATTAA
>VUJU01003011.1:13998-30424 GCA_009835225.1 Aphis craccivora | reverse complement strand
AAAAATTTTATGTGCGTTTGAATTTTAAATTTTTACGAAATAGCGTAACGATAACGATTTATCCCAAACGATTTTAAATATTTGTTATTATTCAAAAAGTATAAGTCTTAGATACTTGAAAATTTTACCAGTTATTAAGATTGGCACTTTCTTTACATGATTTAATTTTCAAAATAATTTTACTTTTTTTGAGTTATTTATAGACAACTGAAATTTTCAATTTTTCTGAAAAAATTTTTGAAGTGTCGATAACACTTTTTTGGCCTTATCAAAATACTTTAAAATGTAATACAAAGTTCCTCATAAGTTATTCTTATAGTTATTAAAAAATTATAAGAATACATAGGTAAGCACAATTTTTTTTCATTAGCATTTGAAGTTCAAATATTGACGAAAATTCGTGAAAACCATGAATATTTGCAAATTATTTTGTAGGTATAATTCATAAAAAATTTTGTAGAAGTAGCTAAGAGTTGAAAATTTAATACAAAATTTTTCATAAGTTTAGCTTACAATAATTATAAAATAACATAAATTTTGACGTATTCAGGCCATTAAAACATAAACCACCCTTTTCACCAACCACTGAAAATTATTTCCTAGGCTGACAAATCATCTCCGTTCAGAATCGTTTTTCGTATACAATGATAATTATCATTGGATTCAAATTTAACTCTCCTATAATATAAAATAGTGATCCACACGGCACCTAATGTAACCAGAGTTGTACCCACTTACCCACTTTTTTTTTTGATAGTAGTAACTGATTATTTTTAATAATTAAATGAAAAAACCTTAAGTTCTCAAACCGATAACTTTAATTGTATTCATATACCAAAAAAAAAAAAAAAAAAATTAAAACGCTTCAACGCAGGTAAAGTTTTTCCCAATACGATTTATAATTTTGGTAATATTGATATAAATATCGAGGGAGTAAAGTCGTCCCGCGCAAAACAGTTTTTAACTATGTTACGCATGTATATGACAGAGACAACACATGTGGATATAGTGTCCTCTTAAGTTATAAATAACAGCAACATGCTACATTATATTTATACATATATAACTCACAAACTTTTAAAGGTACCTAGGTAATCACTAATCATAAATTATTATTTAGAAAAGCCTAGTCACAATAGAATTATTTATTATTTACGGATTCATTTGACCTCGAATAATTAGAAATTGTTAATATTAAAACCTAACTATCGACTGAGAGAAAATGTTATAAGATTTATTGGTAATTTAAAAAAAAAATCAATTTATTCATACATATTAGACACCCGAAATTCGTTATCAATTTATCATTATTGTTTTAGCTTTAACCTTTCCAATAGCATTTTCCACATATTATTCACATTTCTACATAAATAGAAATAAATAATAATCCCACTATCTTATACTATAGGTAATATACAAATTAAGATATATTATTCATATTTTAATACTACAATAACTAACTATAATTATTAAATACATAATAATACATAATAGTATATACATACAATCATCACATCAATCTCCTATAGTGTAGAACCTAAACTTTTATTTTTTCCACGGACCATCATACTCATATCGGCCATATTATCTATTATATCGGAATAGTGCAGACCACTGTTCAAGGCTCAAATATTTTAAAATTCTAAGGGTTTGAATTAACTAGGATCAATTGTTTTTATATAATTTGTGTTTATTCTCTAGAGTCTAGATTATAATTCAACAAATATTACCATTATTCAAATATCCTCTAAAAATAAAAAGCATCAGTTAATACTGAATTGTTAAATTTTAGTAAATTTTAAAATGATAACGTCTATTTAAAAAAAAACTATGTTTTTAGTTTTTACTTTAAAAAAAATACAATTTATTAGATAAACAAATTTTACCATGTGGGTATGGAGTATACCAACTATAATAATAAAAAAAATCAATCAAAAATAGTCAGTTATACTTATTTTGCATTTATTATTTTAAATCTTACCTATAGTGTTACATAGATTTTTGAGATTTCTTTTAATTTAATTCATACATTACTAGGTAACTTGACATTTAATTCAAGTGGTTAGTGGTTACCCTTGTATTATTAATTTTTATATCAATTATGCAATCAATAAATGTGTAAAACGTTATTATTTTTATACCTTAAACTAATAAAAATTTTTTTGATATACTGCAAACTGTGAAAACTAAACTTAAATTAATAGCATATATAGAAAACAGAGCTTCGGTCAAAATTGTTCTTTCACATACCCAAATTACCCGGTGTCAATATCCTGCATGTCCAACTATATGTAAAAAAACGTCGATCTCAATCAGCTTAAAAGCTTTACCACTCGCTATCACGGTACACGATTTACAAGTGTATAGGTTCTCTTCAACGAGTGGGGTTCAGGTCAAGTGAAGAATCACTCAGGATTTAGCAAAATTCAGTAAATTGAATTTTGCATGATTTTTAGCAGAATAGTTCTACGACTAATATACCTACAAATTCAATTTCCCAGTTGAATATTTTAACTTCACGTACGTTTGTTCAATCTATTCACATTCATTTGTTCTGCACCGGCACTGCTGCGCACATAAAAAAATAAAAACAGTACTTCCCATTATTAACTCTTCCGATCTTTAATTGCTTTAACTATACCTACCTTAGGCTATAAATGTGTACCTACGTATCGTTTATGTACCACAAGCTTGTTGTTAATTATTATATAGTGTTAATTATTATTTATTAATTTATAATATAAATTGCATGTAAATATAATTGGTTGTAAACGAACATTATATATTATTATAATTTATAATAGTCAATAGACCAGTTAACAGAGTCCCTTTCGTAGACGATCGTTTTTAGATCGATTAAATTTTTGAAATCGAGAAAACGGTTTTTTCTTTTCCGAATAATAGCATAATAAATAATAATAACAAAGTATATTGTATTATAGGTACCTACGTGAGTCGTGCGGCGGCGCGATATTGCGAAAACCCCGTCGGAGGCGGTGGGAGACGACGGTGGTCGGGCACACGCGAACGTCGCCGCCGTGCCGCACAGCAGCCCCACCACCGACATCAACCCCCCACCAAGGGTCCCGCTGGTTTGACTTGTTCCGCGCTCAAGGAACGATTCACCGAGTCCAAAATCATTATCCACTATCCACTCACCAGTTGTCGTGTGTCCCTCTGCGGCGGTCGTAGTCGCTGTCAACAACAATTGCCGCACCAGCACTTGGGTGCGAACGTTTCGTTTACGAATTTTTAGTCGATATAAAAAAGGGTATAAGTCGTGCGAGTGTTAATACCGATCTTTAACTCGAACCGGTCCACATCGATTCGAATTTTCATCATCACCCGAGTCGTCAAACCGTTTTTTTATTAGGGTAAGTCTATGATATACATGCACACACGACATTTACTTTATTTTAATATATTTATAATATAATACCTATGTGCGTTTACCGCGGCTATACTCACCTCTATATTATATAATGTGCCGTAACGAATGATCGTTATGTGTTATGTGCACACGCGTGTCAAATACAACACCTCTGTCGGGATCGATATATGTATCAATTGAATAGGTACCCGGTACCCACTTGCTTTCGTTTTCTATCTCGAATAACGGGCGCGAAATATGTTCTCACGGCATTGCAATAATCGCGCAAATGGCCACAGCACAGGAAAACAAATAATCGATATATTTGAAAAGCCCTTGACACTTCTACGCACTCCCCTTCGTCGTCTTTAAACCTATTCGGTATTGTTGAGGTTAATGTTTTTCGAATCCGGTCGGTCTCTCTTCTTCGACGGTTATAGCGTCACCTCGCCATTTTGTAACTTAATAACTGTTCATGACTATACTGACGTTATATTGAGTCCAGCGCGTGTGCCGATTATTTAAAATGATTATTATCGTTTATACCAACCGTTATGGTGATAATGATAATAATAATTATGTTCGCGTACAGCGCATGTGATGTCCTCCAGCTCTCGTGGGTACCTTTAATACATAATATTATTTGTATGTGTGATGGTGCGAGCGTGTTATAATTAATAATACAATAAATTAATATATTACGCGGCGCTGACTGAGCACACCCACCGCTAGAGAAAGGTCAACCGCGTCGCGGGGCGAACGAACTAAAATCCAATAGTGTATACCTATAATACATTAATTATACGCATCGGATGCACCCAAATAGGTTTCGGTTTGTTTTTCGTTTTTTTTTTTTATTATACGCACGTCATCCACATAAAGTAAAATATTTACATCGTACGAACACAATATTTTACGAGTTTATATAATATGTTTTGTCAACCGCACACGCCGTTCGTCGTGTACGAATACATATTATTGAAACGTTATTATATTTTGCTGTATACCTACTTACTTACTACCTATAAACATAATAACATAATATACGATCGCAATGCAAGTTGATGGTGGCAGTGGCGACGGCGACCTCGTCCGATTTAATTAGCCATAAAACAAAAATAATATGTATAAATGAAAAATAAAAAACAATTGTGTGCGTACGTGCCACAGCGATCTACGTGAAATCGAAAATGTTTTTATGCACGCTGGTTTTCGGAATTCACGTATATAACCTACCTATATCATAATATCTATGCTGCCACCACCTCGCGGCTGACGTAACCCGCCGCCGCCATCACCTGCAGAACGCCGCTGCGCCACTTATGTCGTACCTACCTATAATACGACATAATATTACGTGTACCTATATGTAGATAATATTATTGTATAGCTGTTATAGTGACGGTAGAGATTTTTTTTTTTTGCTTTAGAAAAAAAAAATTGAACATCGCGATATACGACACGCGTATGACGTCGTGTGTCGGGAAATTTATTCGCTAACTAGAAAATTTTTTTTTCAACTTTATCATATAGGTACGCGTACATAAGTTTTATAGTACATACGCGTGCGTGCTTGTGTATGTATATACATTATGTAGATACTTGTTGCGCGAGTTTTATTATTATTATTATTTCAAACGGATGTAATTTAATTTCGCCAAGGTCCACGAGATCAGACTACAATAACAAGTTTAAAAAATGTGTAGGTATATATTATATTTACGGCCCGCGAACTTGAACGATGCGTTTTCCTATAATATGTACGTACCTATATCAAATATCAAAACGGCTATAAAAGACTGTTTTATTTCCGCAAATGAATTAAATATTATATTATTAAAACATGATTATATAAGTAGGTACGCTCGCTATACCTGCAGATTTTCGGCATAATATACTATAGTACACCACATCCATAAATATGTGTAAACTTCATATCGACATACCATACTTATATTTAATAAATATTCAATATACAAGTATTCAAATATTTATCCTTAATATCTGTTCGAGAGAGATTAATATTTTTTAACAAATCTTACCATCATCCAACATATCACATAAAATAAATCAATATTTATTATTATTTACACATTTACAATAAATTGAATATTGTGACAGGTTCTACACCTTATAAGCAGTTGTAGAAATCACTAATCAATTATTAATATTTGTAGTCATATTTCCATTTCCATATAATAAGCCAACAATTTAATATCATATTATAATAAGATAAGGTATATAATATTATAATTTATAACTGGTTGATACATATTACATTTTTTGAACCGAACTTTAACAATTAATATAGTATACATACCTAATTTTTATTTTATGTATTAATACCTTATATAAGTATAATATATATTATAACTTAAAGGTATCATTTTGTACGCCTGTAGAGAAATCAATGTTAACAGAATAGTCAACTGTCTACCCTGTGAGTACGTTTATGACGTTGTATCTGAAACGAATTGCGCGTTTTAAGTAGTCAAAAAACAATATGACTTAAATGATAACATTACGTATTTACTATAATAATTTATACCTGCAGTATGTACGTGTGCAATAATTTCGTTTAAATGTATATTTTTAATTTAGGAATAGTGTTTACAAAAGTTCAGAAAACTTAAACCTGAAATTCGTATAAAAATATTGTACTTTATTTTAATACCACTTATCTACAATACCTATCGCCGTAATTAATTTTGTATGTATTCAACGCACGTCTTATTGTCTGTTGACGGTAGACGAATGCACGCACGTTGACTCGTTACTCGTATAAGAATATAATAACGAACTAATTAATGCGTGCGTAAATAAATTGTAACTTAAGGATGTTAAGGTGTAAATAACTTTGGTATGAAATTGTTCAGTATATTTTCTGTTAATATTTTTATTCGAGATATTAAATACTTTACACCTATAGATAAAAGACAGGTACTTACCTATATTTTTGTTTTATCGAAATCACATGTAAACTTCTTTGCGGTTATTCGGTTAAAATATTTTATCTTTATAAAATAAGATAAGTATTATTTTGGATAAAAAAAATATTGCATGCATATATTTATGACAAAGATCCAAGAATAAAGAACTCAGCTATATATAGACATGGCGCAATGCATGTTTAGAAATTATAACTACCTATTGCTAACCATTTTGACGGTATTATAGTATTTTCCACACACTATAATTTTGTAAAATTCTTTACCAAAATCCATTTAGATAACATTAAAATATACATTTTTAATACATATATTGTTCATGTTTATGTTATGTTTTTATTTTGATTGTTTTGTTTATAAAATTTCTTGAAAAATTTTCTGAATGTCGAAAAGTTACGACACTTATTATAATATTATGTACGATGTCACTATGACAATGAAGATACAAAACTACAAAAGGATAGATGGACTCATTTGCAATTATATTTAACTCTTAGTTTCTTTTTATGAATAATTATTTGAATGGTTTAATTTCAGATCATAGGCTGAAATTTTAAAGAATTATAGGGGGAAGGCCGGGCAGGGTCCGTCTGAAAAAAATATATAAAAATTATATTATAATAATATTAAGCATTAAAAAAAATGAACATGAATAATAGTTTGAATACAATTCAGTGAATGTAATAGTACAAAAAATATTTTTTAAAACTAATAACTAAAATTTTTAGATGGAAATATATTTGTACATAATATAATTCTTTTGATACCAAATACCAATTTTCATAGATTGTTTTATGTAATATAAAAATATTGAATAATTAAATCTGTTTTTAACATAGTCACGTATTTATTTATTGTAGCTATTGTTTAATAAAGCATCAACATTTTTTTTAATTTTCTATGGTTTTTGATGTATAATACTTTTCTTGTAGACTATGGTCAATGGTCATATACGATTAAATATTGATTTTATAGACAGATTTTTTAGGTAAAATATTAAAATGTATAAATTACTTAATTTATTAAAATATTTTAATTCTACAATAGTCATATCATAAAATGATACATTGATATCACTAAGAGGTTAACTTCACAGTGCGATTATAAATTATAATGGCTACTAATATAGAAAATGTAGGTACTTGAATTGTGTAAGTATATTATTCATAACTTAAAACAAATAATTAAAATTATTCGTGAAAAAAAAAATTTTGTCACGCTTTGAGATCTTGGCAATTGAATATTTTTTATCGTGTATAGAATCCAATAATTTTAAGAGACTAAGTCCTTAGCTCTCTAAAGCATCACCCGAACTCTGTGTAGGTATGTTTAAGATATTTATTTTTTGCTATATCATGGTGTAATATAGGGTAATTTATTCATTATTATAACGATCATTTTTTGACATAATATTGTAATAGGATTATGACCTCTATAAAGATTAAAGATATAAAAACTACTAACTGCAAGTTGTAATTATTATAATAAAAGAAAAGCTGCAAATTTTGTTTTTCATTTTAGTTTCATTCAAAATGAAATTCCACACCCTCCCGTTAAAAGTCCCAAAGATTATATGAAGCCGATTTGTACTTTTGCTTTCAATTAATTTGTGTTGGAACTCCATTATATGTATACAAATAATGTATATAGGTTTACTATACAGTATACTCAGTAACGTAGTAGGTACTGAGTATTGATGGTTTAATTTTAATTTGGCGAAACGTTATAATATGTTTTAAATGTTTTCTATCTGTCAGGGACTATATTACTTTCACTTCATTACTTCAGTGGCAATTGTCTTGTATACTCATTACTCGATAATAATTCATAGGTATATTTTAATTTCTCTTGTAAATCATGTAATTTACTGTTGTACACATGTCATTAATAATTAATCAATTTGAAACGTGAGATGGAAGGGGGGTACATCAAGGACGTTAAAGTGACTGTTATGTGAACTCGTATTCACGTATAGGTATATAGACGTCCAAACCACGTTACGTCGATGACAATGTTTCATCAAAGTTCATAAAAATAAATACGACATTTGGTATTTCGATCTGGTGTATTTTAATTTTATGATACTCCGATTGTTATTTTATATTTTAATACCTAGCTAAAAATAAATTATTTTTGGTTACCACTTACCACTTTTCTTTCAGTGATTATACATAATTCTTAATAGTTCAATATACTGTTTGATGATCAGATAGTGGCTACAATAATAATAACACTTATAAATCTGTATTTTCAATCGAGTTCATTATTTCACAATCAATATTTTAAAAACTTTATATAATATGTATTGCTATATTTCTATATTTTTATAAACAGTATATCTTTTATTATTATAAATTATAATTATTACTAGACATTAATAAATTGATAATCGTATAGTCATTATGATTTTAATATAAGAATAGTATATGAACATTAATTTCACTATGGTAGAAACGTTTATTTGTTCCCTACAATATATTAATCTAAATCATATTATAATAGGTATCTAAAGATGTTAGAACTTAAATTTTAAATTCAGATAGTGTCGGACAAGTGTTCAGTGTTCACACGGGGCGTGCCAGATTTAATTAAATCAATACTAATATTGTCGTTCATATGATAGGGCGTGCCTATAGGGCCATTCAATTGCTAGTAGAATGATGTTCTGTTAATATTTGGAGAGCGTAATATGAATGATGAATTTTTACTTGTTTTGAGACCTGTGCCAAGTCCTTGGTAATGCCTTGACACCAAACGAAACGTTTGACGAATCGATAACTTCGAACCCTATACTCGTAAACAATTTTTTCTAATTTGATACGGTTGTTTACAATAATTGGCAAAATTTACCAGATTAGAATTTCTAATGTTACTTATAGCTACATATTAATGTCTAGTTAAATATTTAAATTTCAAGTTTTTAACCTAAATTATTCATTTTTCAGAGTTTGAATTGAAAAATCCGCCGCAACATGGCGACACGTATATCCATTATAGTGTTTACCACACTTTTGGCTTACGTATGCAATACAAGTGCCATTCTATCTGAACAACTTGACTGTCCAGAAGATTGCGATTGCCATTTCTTCAGAATTAACTGGGTAACAGACTGTTCGGAAAGTAACTTGACATCCATGCCATATGAAGGACTCGACAGCAATGTCTACGTACTTAATATGAACGGAAATCTCCTAAAAGAAATCGAACCGTTCCCAGCCGATATTAAACTTAGGACATTACAGTTGTCCGAAAACTTTTTAACAAAAATCCAAAAAACAACGTTTGCTGGACTTCATTACCTATTGGATATAGATTTGTCATCTAACTTGATCAATTATGTTGATCCTGAAGCATTTGTGTAAGTTTATTTAAGATACCTATTTATCCATTTATTTAATACATAGGTATATATTAGTATATTACTGTGTATATTCGTTTCCATAAAATATATTTAGTCTATAAAACAACACTAGCTCTTACTTCAGCATTTAACTTCAATCGTATTTAAATTAAACAAATTGAGTCACAGTTTCCATGTTTGCTTATTCAAGGTCGATTCTATTGTTGGGTGACGTACTAACATTAACCATACATTAAATTCTTAAACGGCTACATTAAACAAAAAAATATTTTTATAAATGTTTTAATTATCTATTTAAATCTATCTTATCTTAAAATAGAATATTAAAAAATCTTAACATATTATGTTATTTCATTCTTAATGTTAGATAATTACACGATTATTTTTGTATTGTCTTATAGCTTTATCTTTGTTTAAACAAAAAGTGAAATTATTATTACCAACTGTATGAAAACTGTTGGTTCATTTTGTAATGATAGGCGCGCATTAATTAATCTTATGATATACTTGTGTATTTTTTATTAAATAGGCAGAGGCTTATCACAAATTACAATACAAATAATAAAGAATTAAAAATATAGGTATTTATTTCATCTAGGTACCTATTAAAATATATTTATTGTTAATTTGAATAAATTATTTAAAACTTATTCGATATTTGTTAATTTTGTTACAGGGATAGCGCTGGATTAATTACTTTAGAATTACAGGGAAATCCATTGGAACAAGTCGAAGGTCCATTTTTATATTCCAAGTCTTTGCTGTATCTATACCTGGCAAATAGTCATCTAACAAAATTGTCACCACAGTTTTTCGCCAATATCAGTGGTCTAGACAAACTTGATATTTCTGGAAATCCTCTTCATATCATTGAACCAGGCATATTTGATCCTCTTACTAGTTTGAAACATCTTATTCTAAATAACTGTAATCTTACACACATATCGAGCGTAGCATTTAGTAGCCTTGGACACCTTACGGTATTGGAATTGGCTGGAAATAGTCTTAAAAGTCATGTTGACTGGACTTTAATATTGGGTAATTTAGGTAGATTGGAACATCTAGATTTAAGGCAATCGGGTGTATCTAATTTACCAGAAAATGTTTTTTTCAATAATACTTGGCTAAGAGGTTTAGTGTTGGCTGAAAATGAATTATCTGATCTTGACGTGGCTACTACTTTAGGTCACAATTTAGTTCATTTAGATTTTCTAGATCTTAGTTACTGTCATTTAAAAGGACCTTTATCCGAAGATGCATTCGCTAATGCTACGAAATTGCGTACCCTCATATTATCTGGAAACCATTTATCTGCAGCAGATTTAGCAGTAGCTTTATCACCTTTATTAAAACTAGTGAAACTTTCATTGAGAGACTGTGGATTAACACGGTTGCCTGCTAATACTTTCCATAAATTTACTAGTCTACAAGAATTGGACATATCAAGAAATCCTTTAAACAATGCTTTTACAGCACTTTTATCTCCATTGGAATCGTTGGAGCATTTAGATATGGGTTACAGTAACTTACAAAGAATATCCAGAACGACTTTCTTAAAAATGTCTGCTTTAAAAACGCTTATCCTGTCTGGAAATAAACTTAAAAGCCTCGAATCAGGTTTATTCCAAAATCTTACACGTTTAGAAGTATTAGAGTTGAATAACTGTGGACTTAGTCGTCTTAATGATACAGTATTCTACGACAACTTTACATATCCAGACTTGGAAGAGTTAAGACTTTCAGGAAATCCTCTTCAAGTTCCCGAAGAAGGACCAATATTACCACCTCAATTATCCGGTTTAAAGAATTTGGATATGAGTAAATGTAATTTGAGTTATTTACCTGTTGATGCTTTCACTACAACGCCTAACATTAGTCAATTGTTGTTGAACGATAATAAATTAAAGAGTGACGAAGAAGGGTCTATGAAGTTTTTAGAGTCACTGACTGGGTTAGAACAGTTGGACTTGAGTTTCAATAATATCACAGCAATTAAACCTGATAAATTCGGATATAATCATCAACTTATGTCGTTACGACTGGTTGGTAACCCTTGGAAATGTGATTGTTATGTTGTGGACATGTGGGAATGGGCTGCATCGTCTAAAGGAAATATAGGCGTGTTGGTCGGTTCTACAAAATCAATTGCTTCCAATGTAAACAATAAAAAGACCAAAGGATTAGTGTGCAATTTCGATCCTAAGAGCACGCCCATTAAGGAAGCTAAACTAAGAAGACCCGGAAGAGAACTCACATCTAGTGTACAACGTACGTGGGCCAGATATGTGCGCGAGGCGAACTGTCCTCACAGCCCTGTGGCTGCAAGACCAGCCAGAATCGTTACTAGAGAAGTTCACGAGTATCAACCAATGTTGTCAGAAATTGAAGACGAAACGCAAAATAAATGGTTACCTCTAATAAGCTTCTGCGCTGTTTTGTTATTGATTTCATTAGTAATGATGAGTGTATTAATAAAACGTAAAGAAAATCCAACAAAGAAAGATAAAGACGTTTCATGTGATTATTCACAAGAAGACAATGATGTGGTTCAATTTAAAGGAACAAAAAATGTATCCCGTAGAACCATCAAATGACACATTTGTACTAGATAAACTAATTAAATTCCAGTTATTTCATTTTGTAAATCTTAAGCGAATATTTTAATAATTATTATAAATATATTTTTTTTTATTAGTAACCCATCACATTTTACCACTTTCTACATACCAAACAAACATAATAAAAATTAATAAATGTATACTTGGAATTTTGGAACTTAATCATTCTTTGTATCACGATTAGATTATTATCCAATATTTGTTTTCCTAGCAGAAAAGTTCCTAATGGTAGTTGGTTGTCAATGGTGTTGGATACAGTCAATCAAAAGCAATGTTTCTCACTTTTATATATCATTCCTAATGCAAGGTCATTCAGTGCAGGGTAATAGTAAACTTGCACATTTTTAAACGAACAATAGACTAGGTACTAGTCAAGTTTCACTGTTTGTTTTATTTTTATTATTATTCGGATTGACTGATCAAATATATATTGTATATTCTAGTTGTTAAGCTTTTTATGTATTATTTATGCACGCTCTCTGTAAAGCAATGTCAAATCATAGATTGTGATGTTAGTCTTCAATCGTATATTATTTTAATCACGGCTTAGGATTATATATACACCTATATTACTATTTATTAAATATAATAATTATAATATAGATTACCAACCTAATATAATGGCTAAGATTATTTAGATGTAGAAAAATAAATATTCTTTATTCTTGTTATGCTAAATGTATCTATTAAATGAAATGTATATCTTATTATAGTATAATAATTTTTAACTATATTTCATACCATGTTTTTTGTCCTATTGTGATTTTCCTAATGATCTTTATCATTTTAATAGAACAAATAAACATAAGTTTGAAAACAGTTAGATATCTAAATTTAAACTACTGTGTATTATTATTTACTATACTTAATGATTAATAATCATTAACAAGAATGTGCATTAATTTTAAAACTCATACAATTTAATTATTGTAATGATGGCATGTTATTTTAAAGAAAAAACACATTTGACATACAAATTACATTAGATAATTTTATAACTATATACATATGACTAAAATATGTATATAGAAGCCAAATATGTATTTGATAACCCATTAAGTGTAAATATACATTTAAGGCTCAAGAATCTAAACAAAAGAAAAAAAAGTGTTTTTATGAAATATCAAACTGTACAATGGAAATCAAATTGTTTCACATAGGTAATCATTAATTTAAATATTTAATCAAAATATAAAAAAACAACATTTTATTTTACTACAGTAACTAATAAAAAAAAACAAGATTGTTATTATACTGCTATAACTTTACTGTTTTATTGTTTCTAAACGTTGTTTTATCTCTTCCACTATATTCATATTAAATCTTTCATTTACTAAGTTGCTTAAATTTATGTTACAGGTAGTAACTACATTTTCAATAATGCCACTTTTTACAGATAAAATAACAGATTGTTCATTGCATTTAACAGTTATATTAAACTTTGGCGTTCGTCCATATCTCCATTCCCAGCTTTCCATTTCATTTTTTATTTCATTAAAACCTGTTTAAAAAATAAAAAAAAAATGTTGAAAAATATAATTCAAAGTATATGAGTATTTTATAATATAACTTATTAGACATAATCATAGTGTTGTTAAATTCTTTTATGTATTTATCATTAATCAGTATAATGAAAAAAAAAATACCAGGGAATGTTTGTTCATTTGGTGTGACATAATTAAATCCTTGATCTGTTGTCGTTTTATTGCCTACTGTTTTTAGGTATTGTAAACCAACAGCAGTCATTAATCTATTGATACACACTTTGTTATTAATTTGTGTCAAATTCAATACATCTGATGTTACACTGACTGTGGCATTGGTTTCAATATTTTTCTAAAAATACATTACAATGTTAGAAGTTATGTAATATTTATTAATTTTTATTATGCAATTTACTTCATGTTTTTTCAATAGATTTGACATTAATTCTCGATTGCAATTAACTAATAATGTACAATGGTGGTATGCATTAGGTCTTCCCAACTTGGACGCTGTGCCAGATATCTATATATAAATTAAATACCTTAGTACATTATAGCTGTAAAATAATATTTTCACTATGATGAAATCATATTAATTTAAATCCTTAACTTTGTACATATTTTCTATAACAATATCTTCTCGTTTATTAATTTCTGTTACAACATTCCATTCACTCTTTAATGTTTCAACAATCAATTCTAAGTTTTTTTTCCTGTTATAAATTTCCCTGTTTGTGAAAAATGTCATATTAAGATTTTCATTATCATGAAATACTGTTCCACCGCCACTATTTCTTCTTGCTATCCGTACATTAATAGCTGAATCAAAATTTACTTCTAACCAAGGATTCTGATGTCGGCCAATTACAACGCAATTACTGTTTACCCACAATAGCAACATAGATTTATTAGTGAAGTCTGAATGTCGGTAGAACCAATGTTCCAAGGCAAGGTTTTCAAATACATCTGTTGATTTGGATATCATAACAGTCTTTTCCATCACTGATGAATAAAATCTTCGAATAATAAAGGCCATAATAAATTTGAGTCTGAAAGTAAATTTAAGATTTTAGTTGTTGGTACATCATATAAAAAATTAATAAATGATAGTTTTGGTATTGTTTATTCAGTGTTATTTAATCAATAATAAAATAACATGTCATTTGGGCTTAATTCAATAATGATAAAATACATTTTAAGATAACAAATTTCTGGTACATAATAATTATTTATAGTTTCTAAATAATACATAACATATGACATATAATACAATGCCTCGTGAGTCACAGGTTAGCTATTTTAACCACTAACAAATAAACATAATTTGTAAATTTAAACATAGATACTGCAGTGATTTAACATGTTCAGTTTGGATGACGCTAAATGGTATGAATAAAATTTTTTTGAATATTCTGAATGATGCCAATTGGTGTATAAGTATGTATCTTTTTATTTAATTATATTATATATAATTATATATATATATATATATATATTTATAATATTTAATTTTATTTAATTTAGTTAATAGGTATTTAATGTTAAAATCAGAAATGTTTGATTGATTTGCAAAAGAAAAATATATTTTTACAGTAAATTTTATAAAACACGGTCAATATAATTAATCATTACATATTATTTATCATCATTTTACAGGAAACTATTAAAAATGATAATTATAAATACCTATAGTTTGGCAATTTTAAGAATTTGGAATTTTATTGTGCTATTTGACTAAATTGACATTATCATGTAGATAATAAATATCTAATAATCATTCAATGTAATTGACCTTTTTATAGAACAATGAACATATAAAATAGTCCCAACAAAATTATAACTAAAATAACAAACACACAAAAATCTATTATACTGAAATGACAAGTCATAGCAAAATCAAAAAAAAAAAAATAAAAATGTTACAAGATCATGCAGTTATTTTGTACACCAATAACAGATGCATGGCTAATGGCTATAGATAATATTATCTATTATGGAAAAGGATTAAATAAAATTTGCATGGGTATCATTTAAATTAAATGTAAATTTTATTGCTAAACTAGAAAATGAAAATAAAAATCTTAGTCTTTAGACAGGGCCCCAGTTAGATCAGTGTGTTAATTTAAAATATATTAAACATTTATTTTAATAAATTGTAGGCAAACAAATTATCTACGGAACTAAACAATTAAACTAACAAGTACAGAATACAGATACAAATAATAAACATACCAAGTGTCCAGGTACGCGGTGCAGTTTGGGTAGTTTAGTATTTAAATAATAAGTAAATCGATACTTTTACCATGGAGGCACGGAAACTAAAATTTTCAAAAAAATCTGTTTGTTTTATCTGCAGTCGATTTTCTGATAACTAGTGATAACAAATATGATCAGATAAGACATAAAAATATGTTTTTTTTTTTATCGTGAAATCTTGTATTATATAATTTTATAAGTTTAGTTGCGCGGAGTGGAGTGGTACGGGGTTACCCCGCAAAATGTTTGTCCACTACTCCGCTTGTCTAAATTTTAAATACTTATAACTCATAAACTACTCGCCCTAAATTCGATTTTTATGTCTCGAAATACTCAGAAAATTATTCTGCTTTGGAATATGAAATTAAAAATCTATGTTGTCATTCAAA
>VUJU01003010.1:0-30433 GCA_009835225.1 Aphis craccivora | reverse complement strand
ACCGTTCTACAATATATAGTGATCCACACGGCACCTAATGTACAGCAGAGCGGTACCCACTTGCCCGCTTTTTTAAACATATACATACAGACAATTTCGAAGTTCCCTAAAAATAAAAAAATTAATTAAATTACTTTGACAAATATGAAATAAATAATTAAAGGTTTCCTATATAAAAATTGTTTTTATATATTATTATTTATCAAGTGATAACAATTTATATTTTCTTCAAAATACACTATACTTTGTAACAGTATAGATATCACAAAGTTTCTGTTATTATTAAAATAAAAAGGTCATTCCACGAAACTGTTTAGTGTTGTCTTTAACTTTGGAAACACTATTTAATTTTAAATATATAAAATAAGCTGGAGGCATTCTCCGTACAACTGTTTCTGTTTTACACTAATTTGAATACGTTTGTATTATTCTATAATTTAGCTTTACTGGCCTTAGCATCTCAAAGAGCCGAGTTTTTAGCATTGGAATGGATTGATACCGATTGGACGAAATCAATACTAGAGGAAATGACTAGAAAAGAAAGAGGATCTATACCCGGACCAATTGAATGTGGCATCATATTGTACATCATAAGTGAGTTTATTAACAATATTAACATGCATACTAATACTATGTGTACTGTGTAGGCAATAAATATATTATATAATAGTAAGTATTAAATACACGTTTGATACACATATTATCCACTATTAAAAGCTTATTGAAAAAAATAAAATCAGTAAGATAATAATATTTATCCAAGGACGTGTATATAGGTACTCGTAATGAAAGCAATTAATTATTTTAGTATTAAAACTTTTGGATGAATGGAAAAGTTTGAAATTACGCATGTGCAAAATATACCATTAACGCGTGTCTATAAAATGTGTGCTACAGGTTTAATATGGCGAGAAGCGCATTCTTTGTACTCGGACGGTCTGATAGAATATGCAGCTGATTTATGGAACATAGTAGACTTCATCACCAACGTATTTTATATGGTGTGGATAAGTTTGCGGTTTTCGTCTTGGTACATTGTTCAGGTAAGTTTGTCAGTTAATTTATTCAAGCGAGCTTAAAAAAAATTAGGAAAATAAGAAAATTAAAAATTAAAGGAGGGTATTTACATAGATTTTAAAATTTAAAATGAGAAAAATACTTAAACTTTAAAAATTGTTGTCATACGCCTATCTATAATGATTTTTCCATTTTTTCGAAAAACAAAAAAAAAACTTTAGATATGCATGTAAAGACTTGAGGTATTTTATTCTTATTTTAATATATATATTTATGCATGTGTATCCTGAATTCCTGAAGCTAAACGTATGTATAAGTATTACCTATAGGCCATCATAGCAGTCATGGGAACTAGGTATATTAAAGTTTTAAAACATCAACTAATAAAATCATATTTTTGAAGTATATAGGTATAATATGTATTATAAATAACCATATATAAGTATTAAGTATATATAATAACAAAACCGTAAAAATTCTACCTTGGGATATTAGAACGATATATAAACATGTCTGAAACAGAAAACAAAAAGCTTTCTTTCCTCGCATCTGCCGTCATTATGAAACAACATACAGTAAATTTGTTGAGTAGGTAGATAAAAATAAAATAAAATATTTGACTTTTTAAAAATGTTTTTTTAGTACATAGGTAATTTTTATTACCTACTTAAATAAATTAAAGTTTTTTTTTTTTTTTACTCATCATTTGGGATAATTCTACAATATTTACCCATTTTATTTTGCTGACAAAAATTAAATATTTGCAGACCACGACTGTGAGTAATGTACTTAAAAAAGTAAAAAAAAATGGTTGCCCAATATTCGATTTTTATATTTTTATTCAGTTTTATATAAAATTATTAATTTTAAATTGTTGTTATTACTTCCATTTTTATTTATTTAAGTATTTGTACTTACTGGCTACCAATTATGCAAATTAATCGTTTTTTACGATACATTTTTTAGATCATTAAATATGTATACAAAACGCACATTACCTAGGTATATTTGTTGTAAATTATTTAAATTTATTATAGTTAGGTACCAGTAGTGGTTAATGATCATGACGTTATTATTACTTACCTATAAACTGTCCTACTGAAAAATAGTTTTATTTTTTATAAACTAACAATAATTTCAGAAAAATGATACTATTAAGGGAGACGGTTGTTAAACAAATTGGTACATAGTAGAATATAAATATAAATTATAAATGAGGTGTGTACAGCAAGGTATACAGGTATCATGGCTTAAATATATTTAATATATTTAATCCATGACAGGTATTACAGGTATTATAGGTATTGTAAAAGCGAACTTTAAAAAAATAATATGCATAATATGGGCTGTTTATACCTGTCCTTATAAACGATCATCGATTAAATACATAAATATATTGCATAACAACGTCTTTTACTTAATTACCTATGTATTTTTAATTTTAAACAATGTAACTTATGTAACAACTAAAGTTACGGTTTCCAAGCTGCGACTATATAGCTGTAGTGACTAGCGGCTGACGGCGCTGTCCAAAGCAACCAGCCGTAACACGTCATATACTACTTACCACTTGCGAACCAATACAGTCGTTGACCACAACTCACAAGTCGCAGTTTGAAAACCGCACCTTAGACATGAATATAATATATGATAGTACTAACAATAATAGGTATAATCGTAATTCTCAACTTTTCAATTGTCAGATCCGTCGGCAACGTACCTAATGCTATAAAGCAGGGATGGCCAAACTTTTTTTGGACATGATCTACTAAAAATATACTTCACCTTAGAGGATCGACTTCCATAGAACTTTTTTTTTATTATTGAATAAATATAATTATTAAGCCACATATAGGGAGCGTTACAATAACAATAAATTCTAACATGATCGACTTTGAAATTGTCCGCGATTAAGTAGAAGTTAAAATAATTGATACGTATTATGAATAATTGTGATAAAATAATATAACCCGACGATGCTCGGGGATAAATGAAACCGAGTTGTGCAATAAATCCGCGCAGAAAGTTAAAAGTAACTTTTAAACATTTTTATGTGAACCAATATTGCAATCGGATAATGCAGAAATAAACGAAAATGCGGTTTACGTGTTTAATATTATTATTAATAACGGTTAAGTCGCTCTATAAAACGACTGGTTCACGTCGTCATAATTCAATTATTATTGATTATTTTTTTTATTCTATAAGCTCCGGCCGTACATGTTGCCCTTTATATTTTTATCACTTACTATAGGTACTAGAAAATATCAATAGGTAGTTATATTAATTATAATAACTGTTATTGCGGTGGCTTCTATTCTAATGCTCTTATGGAATCCCAAAAATTTGGGTGAGAAATTTGGTGCCAATTGGTTAAAAAATGTGGATTTGAATGTAGCCGACTAATAATATTTTTACTATATCGACTATCTTTTGTGATCTACCTATCTATAGTATCCGTTTTGGACGTTTTGCTTTAGTTGAGATATTTATAATTGTTTTTTGTCAAAATTTTTTTTAGTATAATATAAACTTCGGCCACTTAAATATACCTACGGTGGTTTACTGCCTTTACTTCTAGTATCAAATAGTTGTTGCTTAATTTTAAATTTCTCTAGGTACAATAGTTGTATTAGGTTAAAATAATTGACAAAATATTACACAATAGAGAAAATGAAATCCAATCATAATACCTAACGATTTTATTATCTGTAACTAATGGGCAATGGCATCTCTAAAACTGTAAATTATATAAACGAAATATATTCGATTTTTGTGAATCGAAATGACATTTCATATTGTGTGGATCACTTTTTAGCAACCTACGACTTATTTGAGTTGAAAAATAAAACTACCTATTAACGAAAATTTACTATGGCGTACGTGTGATTGTGTAAGACGACTAAGACGGAGACAACACGTCATGCAAATGCGACGTCCTCGTAACACTGAGATAGATAAGAATATATCTTATCTATCTCAGTGTCGGCGGATCAGATAAAACGAAATGTTATCATTATTTTAAGGTTATGTTTAGTGTTTACGTTGATTATCACAAAGCGGTTAACAAAATGTAAGAATATAATATAATATACTATAAAATATGGTTTATTGAGTTATAACTTATAATTTACAGTTTATTAATTATTTTCTTTATTATTTCAAAAAAACATTCGTTATTTAAATTGTTTTTGATTAATCGTATACACAATAGTCAATAATTAGGCATGTGCTACTAAGTTTATTTTTTGTTGCGTTGAGAACGCAAACGTCTTTACTGATGTAAGTAATTCACTAGTCACTCAGTTCACAAAATTTCGTTAAATTGACCATGTTTTCGCTGTGCAAACAAACCCGTGTACCAACTTGTGTGGAGCATGCTGTTTATTGTTATTTCTTCAACCGTGTGGAAAAATGTCTGGTGGTAGCCGGAGTTAACATTCTACGGGTCTACCGATTGGTGCCAACCGATACAACATGTCAGCCACCCAAAACCAAATTCGAATGCCTAGCACAATATACGTTATTTGGAAATATCATGTGTCTGCAATCGGTAACATTATGTCCAAGTTCACCAGATGCTTTATTACTTAGCTTCTCTGAGGCCAAGTTCAGTTTAGTTGAATATGATCGAGACACGCATAGTCTACGTACATTATCATTACATTATTTTGAAGACGATAAATTTAAAGATGGCCACACTCAACATTGGAGTCCACCATTAATTAGAGTTGATCCAGATGGTCGGTGCGTAGTTGGTTTAGTTTATGGAAGTTATTTTGTTGTTCTACCATTCGGCCGTACAATCGATGACAATGCTAAAGGTGCTCAAGTTATGCCTAGTTATACAATAAAGATATCTACAATAGATCCCAAGATGAATAATATTATGGACTTTGATTTCTTGCATGGATATTATGAACCAACTTTACTTATTCTCTATGAACCAGTTAAAACTTTTGCTGGACGTATAGCAGTAAGAAAAGATACATGTGCAATGGTGAGTTTTATAGAATATACGTAATTATAACATTTATAATGTTATGAATATTTTTTTTCAGGTGGCTATTTCACTAAACATTCAACAGCATGTCCATCCAGTAATTTGGTCTTTAGATTCACTTCCATATGATTGTCAAAAAGTAATTGCTGTATCTCGTCCGATAGGTGGTGTTCTGATTATGGCTGTCAATTCACTAATCTACCTCAACCAAAGTGTACCTCCATTTGGTGTTGCTCTTAATTCCATAGCAAAAACTTTAACTAACTTTCCTTTAGGACAGCAAGAAGACATTAATCTTGTTTTGGATCGCGCTACTTCAACATTTATATCAAGTGATAAGCTTGTTACTTCATTATGTAATGGTGATCTCTACGTGATCACACTATATGCTGATAGTATGCGTGCAGTAAGAAGTTTTCATTTCGAAAAATGTGCTTCTAGTGTTCTAACTACATGTATAACTGTATGTTTAGACTCATATCTGTTTCTTGGGTCTAGACTAGGAAATTCATTACTTTTGAGATATTATGCTCGGTCTCAGAGTAATGATGATGAACCTAGCATAAAGCGTAAAAAAACTGATGAGACTGATGAAGATCTTATTGAATTAGAAGTATACGGCAGTGAAGTACAGACATCAATTTGCTTAGAAAGTTATAGTTTTGAAGTATGTGATAGTATTATAAATATTGGACCATGCAGCCAAGCATCTTTAGGAGAGCCAGCTTATATTTCAGATGAATTAAGTAGCGATGAGCACGATGTAGAATTATTGTGTACATCTGGTCATGGCAAGAATGGAGCACTGAGTGTACTTCATCGTTCCATTAAACCTCAATTAGTCACTACTTTTCATTTAGATGGTTACAAAGATATGTGGACTGTTCAAGGTGAAAATGATTTCCATGCATTTATGATATTAACAAACCTTGATTCAACTTTAATTCTTCAAACTGGTCAAGAAATCAATGAATTAGATTCTTCAGGCTATGCTACACGTGAGCATACAGTTTTTGTATGTAATATGAATAAATTTGTTTTACAAGTCTTAAGGTATTCTGTAAGGTTGCTTAATGGTTCTGAACAATTACAAAGTGTTTCCTTGGATTTTGGTTCTCCAATAATTCATGGATCTAGTTGTAATCCTTATGCTGTATTGTTGACTGAAGATGGGCAGATAATAGTGTTAACCATAAAATCAACAGGAAGGATTTTACTCATGCGACCTACAAACTTTGAACAATTACCACAGACAAAGACTTTGGCTGTGTACCGTGATGTAAGTGGTTTATTTTCAAGCACTATGCCTCAAGCCGAGATCCCTATGGCAGGTCCAAAATTAAAGCACGAACACTTTGTCAGTGATTATGTAGAAGACGAAGAAGAGATGTTGTATGGTGATACAAGAGATCCTTCTTCTAAGGAAACACCCCATAATTCAGTTTCTAATAAAAACACTATGTGGTGGTTAAAGTTTTTAGAACAACCAACACCAACCTACTGGGTTGTTTTAACCCGAGACAATGGATACATGGAAATTTTTACCTTACCTGATTTTAAAATACAATATCGAGCAGCCAATGTAGATGAATCTCCTATGGTTCTTAAAGATAGTTTAGAAGAAGGTTGCTATTTTCCTAAAAAAACTGAAATAATAAAAGAAATTTTGGTAGTACCATTAGGATATCAAGACAAAAGACCTATTATGTTTGTTAGATTAGACAATGAGGTAACTAGATTTTTAAATATTCTAAATATTGTTATTGTAAATAATTTTTAATTTTTATAGGTGGTTATTTATGGTATACATCGGCATCCAGAAGGTACATTAAAGATGCGTTTTCATAAAATGACTTCATTGCTAACATTTCAGTCAAGATCGGGTAATCCTTTGGAAGGAACTTCATTGCTTCGTTATTTTAGTAAAGTTGCTGGCCACAATGGTGTATTTATCTGTGGACAAAATCCTCATTTAATTTTACTCACTGTACGAGGCGAACTACGTTGTCATCCATTACATATAGATGGACCAATTATTTGTTTTGCTCCTTTTCATAATGTTAATTGTTCTCAAGGTTTTCTATATTTCAATTCTGATTACAAGTTAAGAATTTCTATTTTGCCTACTCATTTATCGTATGATGAGCCTTGGCCATTAAGAAAGGTATAATTTGTTTTTAAATTTAAAAATTAAAGTTTCTTATGTGAATATCTGTAATTATATAAATGGTTAAAGATATTGTCTTTGATGTTGAACTCTTAGTTACAGCACAACATTATTTTTCATATATATCAAATTCAGAGCCGTGCCGGGGGGGCCTAGGAGGCATGTGCCCCGGGCGCATGGTTTAAACTGTTTAAAGGGGGCGCCAAAAATATTTTTTTAGAATATAAGGGGGCTAATATTTTTAATTTTGCACCGGGCGCTAAATCTTAACCTCACAGCTCTGATCAAATTAAATATATATTAATATCTTGTATTGACCACCTTTATTCAACATTAACAATTAAATCTATTCAAATTTATTAAAGAGAATAATGTCCTTTTAAATTTTAAATATATGATATGAGATATTTCTTTAAAGATATAGTATGAGGTAATATTGCAGATATTAGTTGCTTATAGATGCACATTTAATTATTATTCTATTGAATTTAAAATTGAATCAATCGTAATATATACAATGTAAATAATTACTTTAAAATACAGACATATTATATTTTGTTATCTAAATAATAAATAAGCATTATTTCAATGGCTTAAAATAAGAAAAATGTGTAGACAGTTTCTAAAACAGCTCCTATTATATTTTCTGTGTAACATTATAATATTTTGTTTGAATTTAAATTTCTTTTTATTAAATGATTTATTATATTATAAATTTAAACTCTAAATTATAATTTCTAGTTTCATAAGAATTTTTATTTTTAGAATTAATTAAAATTTTTTAACTTTTTGACTAAATAAAAACCATATTAAAATATTTACGTCACTTAGTTATGATTTTATAAAGTTAAACATAAAAATAAAATTACTATAAAGAGTAAGTATTTTGTTTATATGCTTCATCAGTTTGAAAAAAATATATTAAAATAGATTAATAATAAAATCAATATTTTTCGAATTATAATATAAACTTTATTGATGCCTACATAAAAATAATTAACTAAAAAATATGTGTTAAAAATATCTATTAAACAAAAAGGATAGAGTTTAAAATAAATCAAAATAATTTTGTGATTTTTGTAATGAAAAAAAAAAAAATCTAACCATTTATACATTTACAGATAATCAATAAGCTGATTTATACTTGGAAAAAAAAACAAAGTTTATTCTGTACAAGATAAATTAATTATATATTGAAATTTATGTAATTTTTACTTATAGTTATTTTTTTTTTCTTTTTAGGTTCCACTTCGTAAAACACCACATTTTATAGCTTACCACTTGGAAACCAAAACATATTGTGTGGTGACTTCATCATCTGAATTATCTGCAGCGTATTATCGATTCAATGGCGAAGACAAAGAACTGACTACTGAAGAACGTGATCCTCTGTTTCCGTTACCAAGTCATGAAGTGTTTACGTTAGAACTGTTTTCTCCTGCATCTTGGGAACCGATACCAGATACAAGCATTGAGACTGAAGATTGGGAGCATGTTACATGTTTGAAAAATGTCGCTTTAGCATATGAAGGAGCTCGTAGTGGTCTCAAGGGTTATATAGCAATGGGTACAAATTACAGTTATTCAGAAGACATCACAAGTAGAGGACGTATATTTTTATTTGATATTATTGATGTCGTCCCAGAGCCTGGTAAGCCATTAACAAAAAATAAAATAAAAATGATATATGCTAAAGAGCAAAAAGGTCCTGTAACAGCTATTACCCATGTTGTTGGGTTTCTAGTGACTGCTGTGGGCCAGAAAATTTATATTTGGCAGCTTAAAGATAATGACTTAATTGGCATAGCTTTTATAGACACTGAAGTCTATGTCCATCAGATGTTAAGCATTAAAAGTTTAATATTAGTTGCTGATCTCTTCAAGTCCATTACTCTCCTGCGATTTCAAGAAGAATACCGTACATTATCTTTAGTATGTCGTGATTCAAAACCATTAGAAGTATTTGATATTAATTTTCTTATTGACAATGCTGAACTTGGTTTCTTAGCTTCAGATAGAGATCAAAATTTGCTTCTCTACCTTTACCAACCGACGGCTCGTGAAAGTTATGGTGGCCAACATCTAATACGCCGTGGTGATTTTAATATAGGGTCTAATGTAAATTCATTCTTCAGACTTCGCTGCAAACAATCCACACTTCCACCTGAACGGCGAGAGGCCATTGGTTCTAATAGACGACATGTGACTATGTACACCACTTTGGACGGTTCAATTGGGTATATTGTACCAATACATGAAAAAAACTACAGAAGGCTCTTAACATTGCAAAACATGTTAGTGCGAAATTTATCACATCTAGCTGGATTAAACCCAAAAGCTTATCGCAGTTTTAAAGCAACTGCTCCTGAAAGAATGAATCAAGCCAAGAGAATAATTGATGGTGAGCTTGTATGGATGTATGTGACATGTATGAATGCTAGACAACGTAATGAAATTGCTAACAAAGTCGGTGTAAAGCCAATAGAGTTGTTACAAGACATTTATGAACTAGACCGAACCACTTGGCACTTTTAGTGTCTGGATTTTCGTATTGAATTACGTTCCTAATGTCTTACAGCAGCATCACAATTATTTGTTGTAGACTATCAACTTGTGTTATGGATCAGGGTTTTATTTTAAAAAGAGTCCTATCATTGGATTTTTATCTTTATGATAGATATATTAACCTAGAAAAGTATTTTATCACTAGTATGAAATAAATTACTAATAAATTATATGTAAAAAATTGTAATATTTTAGTTTTATATAAAAGAAAAAAAACTTTTTTTTCATGTGTGTATCTGTATATATATATATATATATATTTTCTACTTAAAAATTGTATTCCTTTTGTACATTTTTTTCAGAGGCAGATTTTGTTAATGATTGTTTTGTGTTTAGTGATAATTTTTGTAACCAGTTGAACTATTATTATTTTACTGATGATTGTGTGTCTAAGATTATAGTATGTAATTTATTTAATGCATATTAGATACCTACTGTACCTATTATTGTAATATTTAAAAGGGTTCACCTATTTGAAAGTAGTATACAATTATTAGAGGGTCTAGTATTTAGTTTATTTAATGTAATAAGGCCTACATAGTTATCTATAGTCTATCTATTCAACATACCTGTTACAGGGTATACAATTTTTAGGGAAGTCAATAGACTATTGAGTGTTAAATAAGAAAATGTAATAACCTATAAGACTCATTTTTGCAGTGATAACAAAATCACAAATAGTAAAATTTTGTTTTATTACTAATCTACAAGTGCACATCTTATATTTTATTAATTTATATACACTTTAGTTTTTTTTTTATAGTTAAATTTTAAACAACAAAATGAGAATTATTTATTTTACAGCTTAGGTACTCTAAATATTTCTTTGGTATTCGTGATGACTATATGGGAATTGTAATGAGTAATGATTAATAACTAACAAAACAACGAGCATCTTATGGGTAATTTAAATATGTGATATATTAAGGTACAATTTGTTACAATAATTTTTTCCACTACCTGGGAGTTTATTAATTAGTAATTACTCATTTATTAAATTATATTATAATTATGATATAGTACCTATATAATATGTATAATATTTTTATTGTGTTTCTAATTTAGAACTGTCTAAACAGTTTCTGAAAGAAATGTGATTATTTCTTACTCCTTTTGGCCTTTCTGGTTCAGATCTTATATTTTTATTATCATTTCTTCAAAATAATATAAAAATAATGAAAGCATTTATAAGCATTTTATAACGATGTACCTATATTATATCCATTGTATTGTCATATTGTTAACCTATAAAAAAGATAAGTATGTGTTGTATAAAAATAATTAGGTGTAGGTACCATAAGTAAATAAGGAGTAAGGATACCCAATTTATTTTAGGCAACCACCTATTATTAATTAGTATGGTGTGATGTTCAACTAGTTGTTGGCAAAAATATTGCGTATATGGATATATAGTTATATTATAAATTATAATATTGTATTATATACTATACATAATATTATGTTATATAATCGATAATTATTTCTAATTTGTCTGTAAATCTAATAATTAGGTATTATTATTTAGATCTACTAATGTTTTCATTTTATTTAATATGGTGGTATTGGGGCCTGGGGTAATGAAAATAACAAAAAGACAGTTTTCTAAAAATAGCGTACCGTTCAAAGATAGTGGAAACAATAAATTATTGATAATATGCTTTTCCAATAAAAACAATGCTGTTTTGGATTATAAAACATAGTTCTTACAACCTTAGGGTCAATTTTCTTTTTTTTCTTTAGTTAAATGACTCGCCTAAATTAATTAATGCTAAACTAACCTGCTGCTACTTTTATCTATCTACAATTATTATCGGTTGTGGACTTGTGATACCTTTTATTGGATACCTAACTATTAAAAACTACCTAATGATAGTTGGAGACGTTAGAGTTAGATACCTATTCACTACCTATTCACTTCGTCAGATCAGGGCCGTATTTACACCTAGGGTGGCACATTTTGTAAGAAATGGAAAAAAATCATATAAATAATTATACTTATTATATTATTTAAAACATTTTTTTTTTCTTGGGGTAGGGGAGGCATATTTAAAAGGGCCTAGGGCGGCACCTGTTCTAAATCCGGCACTTCGTCAGTTAGGTACCTATATCTCGATCGTGTAAAAAATTCTCATAAATTAGGTACTTATATTTTATTAAATTTAACATGCCCATCTCATTATTCAATTATTGCGTTATTTTTCATGCTGGTGAATTTATTGGGCGTATTTTTACGTAATTTATTTGAATCACAACAATACATTTTATTAAATAGGTACTTAGATGTATGTACTCAATGCTTACAATTGATGAATGATGTACCTTTACTTATATGAATTATAAATAATGCTATGTCAACATTTAAATTTTTAAATGCTTAAAAAAAAATTGAGATTTGGTCGTAGGTGTAGTTTGTAAACTTAGCTACGGCGTCGATGATAAACGATGAATTGCGTACGATTTATTTATACGAAAATGAATGTAACATTGACGACATAATAATATTAACTGCTAAGTATTTTGTATTATTAACAATATAGTAATATAGTCATATTTTCAAATAAATATATTAAATTGCCTCTTATAATGTTAAGTAAAAAGTGTTATGTTTCTATTGATTGTATTAATCAGTATATTAAAATAAAGCCAATATAGTATTAAAACGTTAATAGTATAGGTAATTATTAAATTAAAACCTTTGTGTCCATAACTTACTACCTAGTCTCAAAAATGTTGGCATTGGGAATAGATAAATATAAGATAATATTCACAGCACTATGTAGAGAAGATATCTTTTTTACATCGTGAATCATCAGTCATGATATCGTTTGTCAAACTTAATCATAAATATACTAGTAGTTACCTATTTCCTAAAAATAAGTTATTTTACAATTACAAATATTCACGGATCACGATTCTGAACAACGGCATTGTTGCATTAAGTTTGGGTAGGTCAGGCGCGGGTACCAATGCCCCATTGCCCCTCCCCAAATTTTCCCAAAATTTAAATTATACATACCTATTAGGTATTATTACATTTATTTAAATATTTCAAACAACAATAAAAGTGATAAAATCGAGTTTTTACTGTCGTTTTTTAGTTTTTATGTATATAACTTAAAACTTTATACGATATGGAGTACCTATGTATGATGATTTGCGAATCTTTATATTATTTAGGTATAAGTCGGTAATAATTTGAAATTTCTAATCATGCTAACTATCGATGTGATGTCGTGTATCATACTACCTACCAAATATTCTTGTCGTAATCGCCCGACGGCCTCGACGACCGTATTTTACTTTCATACATCCTATTCGTCCTATTATATTATAAAATGTCGTTTATAATATAAAAGGCCTCTCCTAATGAATACCCTGGATCCACGCCAGGGGTTTTCAGGTTGGTAGAACGTACTCAATTGTAAAATTGTATCCCATGGGCTAAACATTCCTTATAACAACGATAATTACATATAATTTGAGATTAAATGTGTTTTTCTTAATAAAGGTATCTATACTATATACTTATAACTTATAAGTAATAATAATTTATTAATTAATTAGTTAATAATAAGTTATTACCTAACGACGACACTTCACAGGTTTTACACGATAGGTTACCTATATAGTATTATAGTATACCTATATTTAATAATTAAAACGTTCTACATCTGATATTAAAAATTATCGTGAATTTAATTAAGTAATACAAATATTGTTATACATATTACCTGGTGTGACTCCGCGATAGTGCAGAATGAATAAAAAAATGACACCCATGTCCACGGGCGCCCGCAGAAATTTTTCTAGGAGAGGGCAATGTTAGTATTTGTTATAATATAGTAAATACTAAATAGTAAACAATAATTTATCTTATAAAACATTCAATTTAAAAAATATTTTTAAAAAGCCTTAGCTTGCCCCCCTCTGAGCGCCTATGACCGTGTCTAGCTATTGAGATGTATCATTTATACCTAATAGTAAAATATTTATATTGTAATGGTATTTTATTTTCAAACCATTATATTATTACATTCATAAATTACACATGTAATAATTTGATGTAGGTATTTATAACTATCTATATTAAATAATTGTGTATATAATATATGTGTTTGGTTTGGCCGTTTAGAGAGAATTCAATGAAGGGCTAGATCCTTGGAGGCCGCGGGAAGACTGGGATAAATTCGATCCACATCTCGTGTCCGAAGGAGCATTCGCCGCTGCCATGATATTCAGGTAAAAATGTAATACATTTAATACCTAATTTACATTTATCTATCGTAGTATCGTACAGGATATATATAATACATATTATATAATATTATACATAGATGTATATATATAACATTATCATCTGGTACCCTTATACATACATTTTGATGAAAGAGTGTTATATGATTTTGTGGATTAGTGAATTTCATAACCTGATAGATAATAAGGCTTAGAAATATTCATGTGAATGGTGCATTAAAATTTAAAATACACAAAAAAAAAAAACTCGAAAACGTTAATTTTTATTTTAGAATGATCTGGTGAAACGTGTTGCTGTCTCTTTCGACTTTCCACGAACATTTTTCTACTTTATAGTAATTTTATATTTTGGACGGCTTTCATTTATATGAATGACCGAAAATAAAATATCGTTTGAGTGAATATATTAACCTACCTACGACATAGGTATCATTTACTAAAATGTTTTACGGTGTTCTCCTAATTATGCTTATATGTACCTATATAATTATACTGATTCCATATACATTCTTCTTCTCATTTTTAGAGACTTAGGAATTTCAGTTAACTCTAAATTATATGATTGAAAATATGTAGCACGAGTAAATATTATGAAAATTGTCATATAATCATATTGTTCATCTCACAAAGTTCATTTCGGTTATAAAGTAATGTATTCATAAGTCCACAATTCATATACATGGCATACGCGTTTTTTTTTTAGTAGAAAATTGAAGATTTTTTTCTGCTACGCTTTTCATGTCGATTCCTTTACAGACACAAAACAAAAAATAAAAATACACTTAAATCATTGTAAAATCAATAAATTAATCACTCAGCTCGGAATCTAATTTATTTGAGCACATAATATTATAATAATAAATAGTCAATTTAAGGTGACAAAAAATTTAAAATTTAAATTTACCGTTGTAGCCTGTAGGACTGAAGGAGTATCAAATTTCAATTATTGAATTAGGTATGAGTGTTTCCAAAAAATTCAATAATTGTGTAGGAATAAAAAGTTTCAAGATTATTTTTAAAAATGTATCTATATATAGGTTATATACTCGTGTCTTGTAGTTCGGTCAACCAACTTGAACTCATAAAATCGTGTATATATACCTATTATTAATGAATAATTAAGCCAATATATATTATGTACTTCATGAAGATGGGTTATTAACTGTAATCCGTATGGCTTCTAAGATTACACTAATATTATGCGTTGACGTTTTATAGTTTCTTAAAGCTCGTGCATATATTCAGCGTAAACCCTCACCTGGGACCACTTCAGATATCGTTGGGCCGTATGATCATCGACATCATAAAATTCTTTTTCATCTACACACTGGTGCTTTGCGCTTTCGGATGCGGTAATATATTATTATTTTTAATATTTATTTTATTACTGTGATGTATTGATTTAATGTCATGTTCATTACCTATTTATACCTACCGTATGTCACTATTATAATATTATAATAGCTACATTTTTAATGTAAATAGCTGATACTCTAGTGTTTATTTTTACTTCGTCGGTGTAGGTTTAAATCAGTTACTTTGGTATTACGCGGATTTGGAGTCGAAAAAGTGTTATCACGACAACAGTGACGTAGCTGACTTCGAACAAGAAGAAAAAGCCTGTTCGACGTGGAGACGATTTGCCAAGTTTGTATTCATTTTTATTGTTTGGCACGTATAATATTGTGTATTATAGCCTATAGTTACTTATTATTAATATCAACCATTTTAAAGCCGCAATATTGCTTGTGTTGTTTGGGAACTTTATTTCTACTAAAATTAGTAAAATTATGTAGCCTGTGGGTTGTCTGCGTAACACATAATCAAATAAGCATTTTGATATGTGAGACGTGAGTTTTATAAAAATTTGTTTTATACTAATTAGTAGTTTTTTGTATATGATACATATTATATACATTGTAGTTACTAGTTGGTGTTACAAATCACAATAGCATTTTTTATACTTGTATCCTATCATATAGTGGGAAATTGTATACACTTTGATCGATTGACGAGTGCTATAAATTATAGATTTGTATCTTTAAAAATATTAAAAATAGTTGAAAATAAATATGATAAAAATATAACTATTGGAAGTTGTAACTATAATACTATAGTGAAATTTTAACAATATTGCTGAATCATATATGTACAATGTACATATTTTATGAAATTAAAAATTTAGAAATAGTAAGAAGAAAATCAATTGTTTAGATTATAGTACTATACTCTGTTATGTATCTTGGAGCTCTATAAAATTAAGTATTATTAGAATGACACATTTGTATAATATACTATAAAATATTCTATTAGATTAATTCAATTTCAATCAAATTACTATAGTATTATTTACGTAATACACTAATACATAGATAATATGTATTATTATTATCGTATATATTATATAATATAGTATCTATAGACAGGTTAGTAAAGTCCACGGCTATATATATATATATGGCCGTGGTATAGGCGCTATAAGGGATACTTTTTTGCTAAAATGTTAGCCAAAAGACTTGTTGGAATTTGGAATTGTTTTATCGCCCATACCTTCCTTCACCCTCCTTTTGAAATACTGCTAAATTTTTATCTGCTATTTTATTGATAAATTGTAAATATTAAACAAGTCTCTCCAGAGATGAAGGTATAAGGGGTTGTCACCTCGTGCGGCTCGCTCCACTCGTAACAAAATAAATGATATAATCATCTAACAACTTCATACTTCTTACCATAGTCTTACAAGGACAAGTAATAAAGTTCCTACAGTTACAAGTAGTTACCTAATAATTATTATCGTAAAGAACATTTACAAGCTTGATTACAACTTTTAAATATAGATATTAGTTCTATTAATTTCTGCGATAAACTATTTTTTGTGTAGTGGAAATATCTTTATAACGTCACAAGATATTGAAACGCTGTCATTTTTTTTATAGTATATTCGAAACATCACAGTCTCTGTTTTGGGCTGGTTTTGGACTTGTTGATTTGACAGCATTTGACCTAACTGGAATTAAGAGCTTCACTAGATTTTGGGGTCTGTTGCTATTCGGATCATACTCAGTGATCAATATAATCGTGTTGCTTAACATGCTTATCGCTATGATGTCCAATTCGTATCAAATAATTTCGGTAAGACTTGAAACTTAATATTGATGAGCACATAAACTTAATACTTTGTTTTTATTTTAAAGGAACGATCTGACATGGAATGGAAGTTTGCTCGGAGTTCGTTGTGGATTTCATATTTTGAGGATGGAGATACTGTGCCGGCCCCTTTCAATCTATTTCCATCACTGAAAAATATTAAACGCATGTTAGGCCTAGAAAAGCCACAGCGAACATCCGGATCGATGATTGTAATGATATTCAAATAAATCGTTTTATTACTATTAATAATTTTATTGTAATTTGTTACAGTTTAAGTCCAGAGAGAAAGCGACAGCCCGGCATGATATTGTTATGCGGCTATTGGTGAGACGTTATGTGACCGCGGAACAACGCAAGAGTGAAGAATTTGGAATCACGGAAGATGACGTAATGGAAATACGACAAGATATATCGTCGATGAGATTCGAAATGATCGATATATTCAAGCAAAATGGATACAAAACACCTAAAAAAGAACATGATTCTAATGTCGGTAAGAATAAATTGTTTATTTTCTATGAAAATGCCATACATGGTATATTTTATTCGTATTTAAATTTGTAGGATAAACAATAATATACAAGAGTACAATAATTTTATGTTGAATAATATTAATATTTATTTGTAGGAGTCATTGTTGTCTATTGAAATATTTGAAATATTAAAATTATAATTCATAAGTTAAATTTGGATATTGTGGCTCCAAAAAATCCTAAAAAAAAAAATTCTAATAATTATTTTAAAACTCATTATTTGACATAATATACTTACTAGTTATTTTATCATAGTTACAGAATAAACTAAAACTATAATTCTTATTTTAAGATTTGTATTAATAATATTATAATATATAGATTTACTTTTTACTCGAGGGAAATTAAAAAATATATAAATATATTATTAGAAATTAAATTAAATCAAATATACAATGTTTGTTCTAAATTGATAAATGTTGTAAAAATTCTATTAAAAAAAAAAGTATATAGGTTACAAAAATACAATTTAATATAGTCTTCTTACATACTAGGATATGTATAGGATTTATAGCTGATAAAGATAAAATAAATTTATATATTTAACTACAATAGAAAAAAACAATTCTTTTACAACATACTAAACCAAATCATTGATATAGCCCGATATAGGTATTCTACAATGTTTCTTATAAGTTATTATTTTAATATAATTCTACAATATAATAATTTTAATATGCAGTGCTTACCTTGAGACATTTACACGTCAGAAGAGTGTGTTTCATCTAACTTGTTTTTTGAAAGCCAGACTATATTAAATAAAAATTTTACAGCATATTTTTTTAGCTTTATTAAAAATTTGTTTATGGATTTGTGCATGTCTTTATATAGTATAGATATTAGTGTAGGTATAATTTTTAATATTAAGTATAATACTTTTACTCGAAATTATGATGTAATAAGCTATATATGTAAATTTAATGAGAGCGTGATTTGTTTGTTGTACAGCTCAAGGAAAGAAGGGTCGGGTGATGGAACGACGATTGCTCAAAGACTTCCAGATCGGTTTGGTAGAGGGGCTTATACAGGATGCGATTTCGTCTAACGAAAAGGGACCAAAGGACGTGTTTAGCAAAATCGCTAAAGCCATTGGCCGGCGGACTAGCCAGGGCAGCAAGAAGAAGGACTGGAATGCTGTGGTAAGACAGAAGAGCCTGGCGAGGGATCCGATTGGTAGCACGGCTGAGGGCGCAGAACGACGTCATCGGCAGAGTGTGCGCCGGTATATCCTGGATCACCAGAAGGATAGCTTACTGTCAATGGACACTGAGCGGCTGGTCGAGTACAATCCACTGCTGGCAGAAATAGCGCCTGCAGCTCGTGTGGCATACGCTAAGTTTAAGATACCGAAGATCAAGCAAGAGTACGAGGAAAATACGATAGGGCAGGACGAGGTGTTCGAGAACGTGCCCACCGTAGACATAGTGGACGAAACAAAAAAGAGTTCGATCGTCCGTCCAAGACCGAAGAGTACGAAGCAATCGCCAGTTGCTGGTGCATTGCCCTACCCGTCGACAAGCGCTGATAAACAGCCCACCGAGTCCGTGTCTAAGCCAGCTGTCGAGAGTCAACAGCAAACAAAAACGATCCAAAAAACAAAGACTACAGAGCTCAAAGACAGTGCACCGGCGTCGGTCGTAAGTGAAGCTGCCGAGTCTCCTGCCGGAACGCAGAAAAAAGAACAGGAACAAAAGAAATCGGAACCGGGTACATCGAAAGAACCAACTAAGGATGCCGATAGTAAGTCTCAAGCGTCTACGTCTGGTTCGGGTCCAAAAGAAGTCCCAAAAGAAACGAAAACGAGTCATGGGGACGAAGAATCTAAGAAAAAAGACACGGATAGTACAAAAGACGCTGATAAAGCTTCGGACAATGCATCAAAAGATACAGATAAATCAAAGGACAAGGACAAGCCAGGAGAAAAAGATAAAGATAGTAAACACTTAAAACCGGAATCTCCCAAACGGTCTGCAAGTCCAAAGAAACCAGGTGGTAAATCAAAAGTCACAGGAGAAATTTTGACTGGCTGGTTGTAAGGACTGCGATCATTTGTTTTTTAGTATGGATAATATACATTTATAACCAAAATTTTATTTAATTGATTTATGACCTAGTGCTATTTTAAATATAACTTTCTATTGAAATATCTATGAAATATATGGTCATTAAACAAGAATATTTAAACTTGTAAATATAATATTTTACTGTTTATTTAAATAAAATATGTCTAAAATTTAACAAATATTCTATTGAAATAAAAGTTAAATGTTATTGATAATTTGACATTTTTATAATTTCCTAGTCACGTTTTATTTTTATTTTATACTGATAACTTTAATAAAATTTCCAATTTTATAGATAAATGTCGAAAATTATATTTAGGATTTGTGCCTTATGATAATGAATATTGACTTATTGTGTATAGGCCACTGTATACTTTTTTTTTTTTACTGAGTAGTGAATTTTATTTTATGTTTTTTTAATATTTAAATAATAAGAAGAGTGATTTTTTTTTTTTTAATTTTAATTTTTACATATTATTGAATTATTCCATATTACTTTTGTAGGAAGAGTAAAGACTATGTAGATCCTCTCAAAAATATTATTAAATATATTTTATTTTTAACTCAGCAATTGCTTATATCAAAATTGTACTGTTGATATGTTTATATTGACACCTATAAACTATAAATTTTACCTTTTTGTCATACATTTTTTTTAAATTCATGGTATGTAATAAGCAATTGACAAGTTAGAAACAAATTCAATACAATATTATTTAGATATATATTTAATTTTATTTATTTAAATAATTATTAATTTTAACATACCTAGTAATATACATTTTATATTTATATTATTTTTAATCATATAGGTAAAAGTAAAAAAAATTAAAACTTTATTATGTTATCTAAATATGTAATACTTAATCAAGGCTTATAAGTTATATCCACTTAAGTACTTATAAGCTTAAAAACGCTTATAGAAAAATCAAGGGAGTAAACATCAATTTTGTTTGTGACTTATAGTATTTACTATTAACTATACCCACTAAGTACTAATATAATAAATCTTCGAACAGTACAGTATAATATACATACAAAAATGGTATTTCGTAAAGGTTTGCTAGTTTTAACTGGTCGAGTAAGTCTCGTGTTAATTTATAAATAATCATTGCATCATTTAATATTTGAAATTAGTTATTATTCACGAGTTATATAGACACATCAAAATAATATTAAAATCACACTCCTGTCACCTAAATTTCTACAGACTATATACTATTTAGTATATAGTATATACACACTATAATTATATAGTTGTATGTTTAAAATTGTAACAACTATAATATGTGATGTTTATGACTCGGGAATGTATTTACATGGACGAATAGGTCATTTTGGTTTACCAGGAAATTTTAAAAAGGGGCCCCCACATGAAAAAAAAATGTATCTATAACAACATATTTGTGAGTTGTTATCCACCTTAACAGTCACAATCGTGACAACTTCCTTAACATAACCAATAGCAGATAGCTGATAAGAATTTTTTGTAAAATACCACAGAAAAGTAATAGATATAATTAGATCTGGGAATTTAATGCCCTATAAAACCCTAACAAATGTCCTTAAAAAATGCTTTAATGCCCTAAAAATTCTAAATAATGCGCTAAAACAATGCAGGTGAATTGTTTTTATTTTTAATAAATAATAAGTTTTAAATAATATTTTATTAAATTAATTACATTGAAAGAAGTGATTAAAATAAATTTTCCATTGTCCAAACTTCAACTCGGATTTATTTTAATCTGATAAAACAATTACTTCCTTATATATATTTTTTTTAACTATTTTGATAGATCTGGATCATATATTAATTTAACTGTACACTCTGAACTGTTTACACTGAATCACCTGAGATTTTTTAAGATTTTAGAATAAAAAACAACCTTATCCACTTGTAAATTTTTTTGATAGAAAAGCTCTTTTTAACGTCTACCAAAGTAATAGGTGAATATTTAATGAACACCAAATCATTTACTATTATATCATCAGGAATTTCATTTGTACAACAAATATATATAAATTTACATAAAACTCGTGTAAGCATGTAAAATCTTAAAATAAAATTTCAAGTTTGAAATAGTTCTTATATCATATAAGATAATATTATATATTTATTATTTATTTTATATTTCAAATTTTTATTGAAATTGTAAAATATTAAAGGGCCCCATTGCCGAAATACGAAAGGGGGGCTCACCGGAAAATGCCCGGTTCCCCGGTAGGCCTATCCACTCATGTGTATTTATAATATAATATGAACAATTTACTATACTTACTTAAAATAACTGTTTAAAAAAATGTATAACCTTATATTGTTTGGATGAATTGATAGGTATAGGGAAATGATTCTGGTTATAATAATCGGATATTTAGATAAAATCGCTTTCAACAAAATATATTATTGTACTTAATATGTGATTAAATTAAATTATTAATAATTAGTAACTGTTTAGATTTCATTACAATGATTTCAACAATAACATAATATATAGGTAAGTTTATATTGATACATGTTTTGTATTAAAATCTCCAATACTCTTGCCTCTTGTTAACATGATGTGTACAGTGAACTTAATTTATATTATATTATTATGTGTGTGGACAATACTAATAATACCATATAATAATATAATAATAATATATTTATCATATTTGTAAAATGCTGATGTTGAAATTGAATTGCGAGTATTTTAATACATTAGAAAATTCATAAGTCATAATTCACAAATCAATGATATGGTATGATATAGGAAACAGAAGTTAGGAAATATGTACTTGTAATTTTTGACAATTTCCATCATTCATTTATTAGTAGTTAGTACTTATTATCGTTTTTATCTTCATTTAAAATATGAATAAGCCATCATCAATACAAATAAACTGCTAAACGTAATCTGGAAAGAACGCACTTAAAAAAAAAAAAAAATCAAAACCTTTGCTTGTATATTTATTAATCAGTTGATTCAGTTGTAATACGTAAAAAATGGTATTATATTTGTAAAAAAATTTCTATTAATATTACAGAAGTTTATTTTATTTTTTGTTATTTTTTGATATGTTTCTAATGTTTCTATACAAGTAACGTAGGTACGACTTTATTTTTTCTAATAGGTATAATGGTATTAAAATCTATCCTTAACTCATAAAATATGCAATCTATATCGCAAGCGATATAAATCATCAATCATATATAAAAAAAAAAATGATACTTGTTACTGATGTAGACCTATATAGAGGTTGAATTATATACTCAATTACATGTTCAAGACTTCAAGTTAAAAATCATAAAGCAGACGGTTTATAATTTTTTTTATTTACCAAGAATAAATATTATATGAAAACAATTTACACAAAGAGCAGAAATGTAAAAAAAAAAAAAAAGTGGTATATTAATTATTATTAGAGTCATCATAATATATCATATTATTATATGAGTTCTTGAATCAATGTTTATCATTAAATGGCACTGTGTGTAATTTTTTTTTTCAAACTACAATTTAAAAAAATAATTATGTTTTAACGCCATTCACATTGAAAAAAAAAAACATTATTTTGCAAACATTTATATCATAAATATGTATATAACTGAATATAAATTTATTACATTTAATAATATTATTACATATCGATCAAATGCAATGGAAAATAATTAATCGAAACAATATTATCCGTTACGCCTGTCGAATACTACTACGCGTTACAACACAAATATATACTATTGGCATAATATTACAACACGGTTTCGAGTAATTTAAACGGGGTAAGTAAAGTACATTTATTTTGTCACGATAATTTATTGATTAATCAATTATCACGTGACCATCAGAAAATAAACATTGTTTCGGGTTCTCTTAGCTCTCACAAATTCGTGTTAACCCTTTGTCAAATAAAAAAATTCACGGTAAACACCATAATTTATTATATTATTTAATATATTGGTATAGGCAAGTAATCGCAGTTGAAGCAGTTACACAATTTGATAAAAATATTATCATACAATATTAGACTAAAGATATTTTTCAGTTTTCACTAAATATATTCATATATTCACCGTCTGCAGGGGAAGTCTTCGGAGTGCAATAATACTGTTGCAGTCGACGACGCCGTTTTGTAGTGTGGTGATGAGCTGGAGAGACAAATCGAAAGGGGAGAGCAGAGCAGCGTCATTATACATTACAATAATATCACATAATATTATATTATTATTAATTATTGCTACGTCGCACTGCAGTGAGCTGCAGGCATCGTATAGGTTTTGTCGTCACATATCCTGTTCGGAGAGTAAATCGGCCGCGTCGCCTTTTCGGACCGTTTGCGATGCGACATACCACGACCGCACCGGTGCAGCGGACGGACCGTTTCCAACCGTTACGGCTCACCGGTCCCTTTGATCCAGTGCCGCCACCGCCGACGACGACGACGACGACATCGTTTGGCGCCTGGCGCCAAGTCCTCTCCGTTCGTCCGCCCGTTAGTTATAATATACGCACGTTTATAAATAATAATAATATATATATTTTTACAGCGCCACACTCGATTCAGAGTCTATATATAGTGAATAGCATTAAAGTATGTACGCATGAAGTAGGCACAATATATAATACATAATAATATTGTACAATATCAATAGGTAGTAATAATAATAATGACGGTCGAACCCGTTTCACGTTTGACACTTATTATTTTCTCGGTCGATGTTTGCACTCTGTTACGATAATAATTTAATACGTATCATATAATATATTAATCGCATTTTATAATATACTTCATAACATTAATTATGTTTACATTATTGTGCTTACAAGAAAAAAAAATCGTTCTGCTGTACGGTAAGTTTCAATTTCCGAGTGTTCCGCAACCTCTCATTGAGCAGGCCAGTGCAAATCGATGCATTTTAAGTTAAACACTTTTTATCGACTATTATGCGGCGATTATAATTATGTAAATAGTATGCGTTTATTCATCATTCGATGGTCGTACGAATATTAGAATACTTTGAAATCACGTACCTACAGACTTTTCGATCTCCTCGTCTCCGACGGGTGACGTAAGGTTTCACACGTCCGACCTCCTAGGAAGTTGACAAGTCCGTCGGATGTTTATCGTCGTCGCCGCCGCCGCCGTCTCGACGTGTCTTTACCCAAAGATGGATTTGATGGTGCGTTTGTCTTAAGGTCGGACACCCGCGGTCCGTGAATAATCGTCTCGACGACCAAAATCCCAGCGGGTAGTCCGACAATGCGTATAATAATCATAATCGATCGACCTTGTCAGACGATTATTACATATACATTATATATATCATACATATGTAGTGATTAGTGAGGTGCGTATCATTTTCGAACGACGCCAGCGTGTTTGTTTTTCGAATTTAATTTCGGTAAAACCGTTTTCACGGGTCTACTCGTGGCGCGTATATTGGGCCCCGAGCACACAATAACATTACATATACAGAATGATAAATATATAATAATAATATATAGTATTGTAATACCATCAACAGACATAGGTAGGTAGGTGTATGTTATAACGTGTATTTTCTTTCTTTATTTTTTTTTTTTTTTTTTTGTACATAATATTATAGGCATAAAATATTTAACGCTGTGTCCGTTTCCATGGCACTTTTGTTAAATGTCAAATAAAATTATTCTCGGCATACCTATAATAATGTGAAAACTCGATTAACCGGATAGGTTAATATTATGTAGGAAGTCTAAGTATATAATAATTATTGTGTACCCGATAGATAGGTGTAACAGTGATTTTTGAAACGAGGCTATTACAGTAATTCTTAAGAACAACGAACTCGTCTAGGTAACCGAAATCAATGGGTAGATAGGTACTTAAAATGTTTAAACTCTTCTGTTTTTTTCAGTGCGTACTATATGATATACTCCATAAAAATCAATATCGGGTCTTATATTTATGTGGGTACCTATACATATAATCTTACATTCTTTCATTATTGACACTATACCAAAACGGATAAGCATAGGCGTGCGCAGGTCTCTTTTCCAGGGTATTCAGAAAGCTGCCACTATGCGGATACACTGGAGGGGCAATGGGGGAGGGGGGAATTGTAAAATGGTCATTGGTATATGTGATGGGTTCTGTGTTCGTTCAGGGTATGCAGCTGCATACCCTGCATACTCCCTGCGCACGCCTATGCGGATAAGTGTATGTAATTTTCGCTACATCTAAAAATCAATTTTAGTGGTATAATATAATAAACAACATAATATGGTATTTGTACATGACAACAATGAACACATATTTTAGAAATTATTTTGGTAGTAATAAATTTAAACTAATAAACTATAATGGACATTCTTCGTGAATTCGTGTATGTACTGTACTCTTCGTGTATATTCATATTATATTATATTATTATATTGATCGATTCGACATAATCGGCCCGATAGTACTCCAACACGCAACATTATTGTAAATCCACGGTTATAAGTTTGTAAATTGTAATGGATTAAATAATATTTAATATATTGGGCCCGTTTGGTGTAGCCCTCACGTTTTTCTATGATATTATAAAATACGTCTTATTTTATTATGTGAAACGATGTATTTCTATAATATTATAATGTAGTTTTTTAGTCAGGCCAAGTCGAGTTTTTAGGAGTTTCATAGTATTTACGAAACAGTTTTAAATTTAGTTACTGCAATGATATAGAATATACATATTTATATCAACAATATTTATATTTTGTATATTATTGAATTTTATCACATTACAACTTTTTATATACCTAACTATTATTTAAAGTCTGAGCAAAGTAATAGATTTATTGATTTTTCAATAGTATTTATATGTATTTTATTTGTGTGTATATCATATCCGTCTTTAAAAACAGTAAAAATGTTTTTGGTTTTCAATATTAGGAGAGGTTTCTGGTAGGAAATTGGATTCAGTTGATACTTTGGGAGAAGGGAGGGTCAAAATTAAAACACTCAGAGGTTAAGATTAAGTTAGGTTTTGATTAAATCAAAAGTATTTTTTTAAAAGTGTTGATAAAAATAAGAACAAAATTAAGATAAAATAGTATTTTTGAAAAATACGCTTTTGTTTTTTTGCAGTTATAACTCAAAAAAAAAAAATTATCTTAGATTCGTGAAATTTCACCAAAAACTCATAGGGTTAATACTTATACTAGAAATGAAATAATTTATGTAATATTTTGGATCTTTTTGTGCTAGTCATACAGTTTTTAAATTACCTATTATTATTTATTTTTTTAGTTTAGTTTAAATTTTTTAGTTTAAAGGTAAAAAACCCAGAAAATTTAATACAAAATTCATCATAAGTTGTTTATATTTAAAATTTAACAAAATTTGCTCATTATATTTTGTAGTATACAAAATTCATAACAATTTTAATATTCATACACAAGATTTGAAAAATTAATAAAAGTTTCCATGTAATTTTTTCTTATAAGAATTATGGAAAAACGTTTAGTGAGATTCCACAAATATTTAATAGTATTACTACATACTATTAAAATTATAGTGAGATTCCACAAATATTTAATAGTACTACTATATACTATTAAAATTATCAAACATTTAATAATGTATAATTTATTCAATATTTTAAGAAAAAAAAAATTAAACCAACCGTATTATTTATAGTAAAATAATTAATGAAAATATTATAAAATGTGATTAGCTCAGAATCATTTTTTTTTATGCTATGAAAATTAAAAACATATACTCGTAAGCGTGTTATAATACCTATTACTACTAAATCAATGATATATTTTGAGGAAATATGTATTGAGTAGGTATATAGTTAATTTTCAAATAATAAACTGTTTAATATATTATAGGTAGTTTATAGTTTTATTCATTATATTAGCAAATTAGTTAAAAAACGACTTAGACAATTTTATTTTTAAATCATATTATATACATATACGTGTATACTCATATATACTATATACTATATAGTATATTTTATATAGCAATTTTCATTTTTTGGATACACGAAGTTAATTATCCGCATCAATGATTCATTGCATGCGCAAATTATACTGCCAACGAGGTATAATAATATGTACTTGTAATATTAGAGTCTGCGCATGCTGATATCTATCTGATGCGTTGCTGTGATCACAAATCTGTGACTTAATTTTTTAGGTTTATTCTTTCTCTGGCTATAGTAAAAAATGTGTTGGATGTATTATAATATGTTAACTCGCCGGGGTGGAATAACGCGTGGTTTACATAAAAATTGAAACTTTACGAAAAAGAAAACACTAGCGAGCATCTGCAAATGGAGAGGATTACTCGAGCACACGCACGACGATCACCACCCACCCACTCATTGCCGACGTTTTCAGCCCGGCGGCACACCGTGTACGGTAATTGCACGTCACCACAACCGCCACCGCCACTGACGTTGCTGTCAGCGACAATATAGTGAAAGGTGATTCACCAAGCATATTCACCCCTCCTTTCTTTTAAAATAATGAAATTACTTAAATTTAATTTTTGGAAATTTCAAATATAATCTTTATAAAGACCTTGTTTTCAAAATTCTTGAAATTTTTTCTACTATTTAAGAAGAGATTAGTGAAAATATACACTTTTGTTTTTAAAATGACAACCACTCTTTTCTACTGTAAATTATTCAGGGATAATTTTTCAGAAAATATTACCTAAAAAAGTAGTTTTTTATCTATATTAATAGCTTTGTTACTTTGTGTACTAAGAATAACAGGTTCACGATAATGAGATTATGGCATTTTAAATTTTAGTAATATGTAATAATCAATATTTATAATTTATCGAAATTGTTCATGTATAATAAATATGAGATCCGGTATAATATCTACCTATTTTATATTTTTTTGAATTGATTTTAAGAACTATTTTACGTAGAGTCCTATTTAGGAGTTTTGGGGTTCAGGGTGTATTTTTTTATGGATTCCATGGCTTAAATTAAAAGTTCAGATTTTTCGCTATATCGCTTTTTATATTTATATTTTTGTTAAAATTATGAATAAATTTTACCACAAGTTTATAAGTATAATTTATAATTTAATGTTAATTGATATAAACTCAACTCTTAACGATCAATTATATTTATCATAAAAATTAAAAATTAAAAATATAAATATAAGTGAATAAATGTACAGATTACGTCATTAAGTTTTAATTTAAACCACGGTTATGTTAACTAATCAGAGTAGATAACCGTGATTTAAACGAATGTTTTTTCCAAGCCTTTACAACTTTTTTTAAATCTGAAAAATCTAGTTTGTTTGTTATTTTCCTTTCTGCAAACAGCGGAACAAGTGAATTAAATTGTATGGTTATTAGTTAATGTATCTGGGGTCCTAATTATGTCTGTGACCGGAGCTGCAGCCCTCCTAGTCCCCGTAAAGGCGTAACATGAGTTCTGGTTATACTCAACACAAACATTTTGATAACTGAGTTACTGATCGTCCAAATTTTGAATTAAGTACTTATATCAACATTAAAAAAAAAAAAATTACTCACTAAAAAATTCATAGTAAAAAGAGAGTTCTTATTAGAAAAATAAAAGTTTATATTGTCACAGGATACTCTTTAAGCATTAGAAAAAAATTCTAATAATTTTAAATTTTAAATATCATATTTAAGCTTGTTTATTTTTTACTGTTTTTAATGAATTAAAATTTGAATAAATTCATTATTAAATAAAAAAAAGTGGGTAAGTGGGTACCACTCTGCTTACATTAGGTGCCGTGTGGATCACTATTTTATATTAAGGAGGGTTAAATTTGAATCCAATGATAATTATCATAATTGTATACGAAAAACGATTCTGAACGGAGTTGATTTGTCAGCCTAGGAAATAATTTTCAGTGGTTGGTGAAAAAGGTGGTTTATGTTTTAATGGCCTGAATACGTCAAAATTTAAGTTATTTTATAATTATTGTAAACTAAACTTATGAAAAATCTTGTATTAAATTTTCAACTCTTAGCTACTTATACAAAAATTTGTATAAATTATACATACAAAATAATTTGCAAATATTCATGGTTTTGATGAATTTTTGTCAATATTTGAACTTCAAATGCTAATAAAAAAAAATTATGCCAATATATTTTCTTATAATTTTTTAATCACTATAAGAATAAATTATGAGAAACTTTGTATTAAATTTTCAATTATTTTGATAGGCCCAAAAAACTTTTATCGACACTTCAAAAATATTTTTTAGAACAATTGAAAATTGCAGTTGTCTATAAATAGCTCAAAAAAATTCAAAATATTTTAAAAATTAAATCACGTAAAGAAAACGCAAATCTTAATAACTGGTAAAATTTTCAAGTATCTATGACTTATACTTTTTGAATAATAACAAATATTTAAAATCGTTTGGAATAAATCGTTATTGTTACGCTATTTCGTAAAAATTTAAAATTCAAACGCACATAAAATTTTTTCTATAATGATGATTCGAGTTTTCTCTATAGCTACTTGAAGGAAAACTTACGGAAAACTTAGTGTTGTATTTTTAATCCTTAGTTATAAATGCAAAAAATTTTATGATTTTTCAACTCCAAAATTGCTTGCAAATTTTCGCGTTTTCGACAGATTTCGTAAAAATTTGAACTATAAACGCTTATAAAAAAAAATTGTGACTAACGATTTTTAATTTTTTTTAGCTACAATAAG